>CM068828.1:34020131-34093309 GCA_028554795.2 Sinohyriopsis cumingii | reverse complement strand
AAATGCAACATGCAAAGTATGTGTCTGATTCGTCTTGCTGTGGCTACAGGATGTTAGGGATGCAAGTCATGGAGGCTCTAGACAGGAGTTCGATGGATATCTTCTTTTCAACTGCATCAAAATACATTGAGTTCACTGTGGACAATGTGCCACAGCCTTCTGTCAAGACAAATCAAAGTTTGCAAGAAGGATTGATAAATCTTTGTTCTGGCCTATATCCTCACATCCATGATATAAAAGTTTGCCTGAAATTATGAAACTGCTGATCTTAATTCTGATGAGAGCTCACTTCTTTTCCTCAATGAGACAAAGGAAGTTAGCTATCTGTAGTACCAACGCCTGTATTCTCCTTGCAGGCTTTCATAGTGGTGGGCCTTCTTGCCTGAACAATTCTGAACTTGCTCCAAGAACCATTCCCATCCAAGATCTTTGTATGAATCTCTGCTGGTATGTTCAACAGGTTGCTGAAAGTATGATTATTCCTTTTTGAAAGGAGCAATTGGGATCATATATTACTCTGGGTCCCTCAAATTTTGTGATGCTATATGAAATTTTTTGGATGGACTTGGTGATGAGCATTTGAAGGACATTTTTCACCCAAGTCTCCACTCTGCACCATCACTGCTATTTGGTTTTGAAGGAAAAAAAAAACTTAACTTCTGAAGTTTGCTCAGACTCTTCATGCTTTTGAGTGCCATATTTGCTCCAGCATGCACACTGGAAATGGATAAATGTACACATAAACTGACTGGTTAACATATTTTGATAGAGTCAAGCTCTGATGCACCATTTCATAATGAGGCTAGTGAACAAGAAAAAACCAGGGAGCACTTCATTAAATGGTTTTATTTGAGTGAATGTTCTCACTGGGATCAAGAAATATTATTTAAAATGATATGGAACATCTGGAACTACAGTCCATAGCCGAGTCTATAATGATGAAACACAGCCATACAACATGGGCTATTCTTATGACAGGAGCAATACATTGACAACTGTAGTCCACTTCTCTACATAAAATAGACAAGTATGGAGCTTGCTAAAGGTCTGGAGATTATTTATCCAAAGCTAGCTCAACCATTTTGATGTATCTACAAAAGGAATAGAAAAAAAAAAGAAAAGAAAAACATCTGTAAAACTTATGGACTTTTACAAGATGTTGGCATCTCTGCAAATTGGATGTCAAATTAGCATTGTTATATAGGACCAACTAGATTTCATACGAGATCTTATGGCGAAAATCCCATATTGGTAAGACTTTCTGTTCAGCAGCAGTACCAACAAGAAGATTTTCAAGACAACTGCAACACTGAATATCAGATCTGCATCCTTTCCATTTAGGCCCAAGATCATAAGAAGTCTTAGAATTACATATCAATTTTGGTATGACCATCCACTTAGAAGTAGCAAAAACGAGATTTTCATGATGGCCACTGTGCAACCCATATTGGACATCCAAGTGGTACCATTTACATTTAGCAAAACCTGGACATCAGACATCAATATCGCTTTCCATTCAGGAGCAGCAAAAACAATTTCAAGATGGATGCTATGACGGCCATACTGGATGTCTGAGTGGCATAATTTTAATTCAGGAAAAACTAAAAATCATACAAAGTCATCTGGTGAAAACCCCATATCAACATGTCTTTCTGCTCAGGGCTTTTCCATTAAAACATACAGTCAGCATCTTTCTCATTTCAGACCAACTAGACATCATCAGAAATCGTACAGTGAAATACACAACGCGAACTCTGGACATTTGTTCCTTACCTGCACACCCTTAAATTTTGATATCAAACCATGTTGTTGACATGACCATTCAATCAGAAAGAGTAGCAATTATCAATATGACTACCATGGTGGCCATACATGTCAAATTGGCACCATTTTCATTTACAACCAACTAGCTCTTTGGACAGATGTGTTTGTGAAATTTCGTTCAAATCCTCCCAGTAGTACAGTGAGAGTATCAATAAGTTTTCTAACAGTCACCAGTCTATCACCAATAGAGCAGAAAGTGTACAACACCACCACTTACACTGAAGCTGGCATGCAGATATAAAGATAATTGTTCCAATACAAATTCAATGACTATTGAGCATAATGAAAAAGTAACAAGTAGTGTATTTGCAATTTTTTTTAATTTTTTTTTTTTAATATTTACATTCTTCCCCATCATGGGGTCTCAACCATTAAATGAAGAAAAAATTCTTTTCCTGTAAAATCTATGATAAGTGACAAACATAATGAGATCCTAGGTCTGAACATTACATCATTCTAAAATACAGTCCATTTGAAATATAACTGATCTTTAAAAAATTTCACTTGATATATATTTGTACTGATGAAGAAATATATATGCGATACAATTATATCAAACTTGCAATATGAAATCACATTATGTTCATTTCTTTGTGTATAGTATTAACATCTAAAATTCCAGTCATCTTCAAATAATTTTCATAATCATCAGTTGATGTTATGCAATATTATCTAAAATGCATCAAAATCTTCTAAATCACATCATTTTCTTTATTCAAATTTCTCAAAGTCAATGACAATATGTGGGACTCCATTACTGGTAATCCAGGTTTTTCATATTTGCATTAAATTGTAACTTATTTCTGCAGATATAACAGCAAACAATTCATGTACAAAATATCCATAAATGACTGAACTGTCCATTCAAAGAACTATTATTAATGATCTAATAATTTCATCAAATGTGATACAATGTGCACATTCCTTTTTACACTCTGTTTGTATAAATAACTCATGAGATTTGTACTGCTTCCCCCCTACAAAATAATAAAATCCAATCTGTAAAAGACAGTGTCCCTTTACCTGAATATAACATACATCCAACTACAAATGTAACAGATCAAAATATGTAGTTGTATATTACACAAACAGATCAGGGTCAATGCTGTCTGAGGAAAATCATTAGAAAACACAGACCTTGATCTGTTAGTGAAATATGCATTATTAGAATAGATCTGGATTTACACTATCCAAGTTTGGTTCATGTTAGATACAAGCAAATATGGTACATCAGCAGTCTGAATTTACTGGCCCTCCTACTCCTGGATTGGTGTTATATTTTCAAAAGAAGATGAATCACGTGATCTGTAGCACTTCTAATGGGCACTTTGTGTTATTTAGCTGTATTGACTACTTTAAATCATCCTCACTCGGGGATGACTAGTGGAAATGAGAACTTGTACAGATGTTCATTTCATAAATATTACTTGAAAATACAAGACCAAAAAAAGATGTGTTCTAAGATCAAACAATATTGTTAGGATTACAATCAGCCTGCCCGAGTAAATGTTCTTGTATTATAAGCTATTACTTTTGGTGAAAAGTATCTACAGCACTTAAAACTGGTGCCCAAAAATGGTAAACATTTGTTCCAGGTAACACCTGAAAAGTGGCAAGTTTTCCTATAAAAGGAGTCTTCTAAATACAATTTCAACTACAATCTACATCAGTATTCTTTATGAATGTGTAATATGTACAAGGTATATATACTAATGTCAAACTCTGGCAAACTTCAATACACTGTTAACTAAAGTTATAATCAGATATACTATTATCATTCTCTGGTACTGACAAAACTGAAAATGAAACACAGCATAAGAAAAACCAGTGGCATATTAATGTATATTAACAGGACTGAACTTTTTGCATGTAAGGGAGCAAACTAATAATTAGATCCCTTCATCTATTTCATTTGAAAATTATCATAAGTATCACATTCACAGGGTTACTAGAATTAATAGAAATCAAAAAGGCAACTGATCAACCACAATACTGACCTCCTTGTAAATGAGATTTAAAAAAAAAACTGCAAAAGTTTTTCACTATCACCCAAAATGATAACTAAGTCCATGGACATTGGAATGTATACTGCCATATTTCCTTTAACGATGATAGGATTAAATTGTCAACATGAGAAAGCTTATTTTGAAGGCTGCATGGTTATTTGTTTGAAGAAAACAAAATTCCTGCTCTGGTTTTCATGTTTTAAATAGTGTTGATAGGTATCACCTGTATACTGCGTTTAGTATGACAAATTCTATGGCATTTGCTTTGCAAAAGAAATTCCTAAGAATTTCAAAAAGCACTTGCTATTTCTGTTCAAGGGAAATTCTTTCTATTAGTCTCATCGTTGCTGAAAACAAGTCTTTATACTGCCGAGACTGTCACCTAGATTTTCTCTATCGATTCTTCTTCCAATGCCAGTTTCTTTCCATGGATTGTGTGCCGAGGACTCATGTGTGACATACTACCAATTGCACAATAATACCCCTCCACTGAAAGTTTGTCATGAGGAGTAACCACTTCTAACAGGATTATACCCTTCTAATTTTGTTTGTTGAGGGGTAACCATTGAAAATTTTATATGGAATGATGCATGACTATCGGAGATTTAAAAAAATACTTTAAAAACAAAAATCATCCCACATTTAAATACCAGTGCAATCCTAACTAATGTGATACATTTACCTTCAACATGGAATAACTGTAGCTAGCTATCTGCAAAAATATCTTTTTTCAAACAAATCAGCATACTATTAGTTTCATAAAATCCATCCAGCCAAGTCTGAATCTGGACTAAGTTTTAAGATGAAAAATAACCATCTAAGATACGTGTATAATACATGATATGCTGGGCTACACACTTAAGCCCATCTAATGAACACTATACTAAAAACTGTCATACAATTTGATTATACATATAAACTAAAGTATTATTCCAAAGTTGAAGGTTAATGTATAAACGGTTTAAGTAGAGTACTACATGAAAATGAAGGGGCACTGGGGAAAGGAACTGAACACAGCAATCTTTATCACAAAAGTGACATCACAACAAACATTCACACAGGTACCTAATTGTTTATTAACACCAAATTCTGCAGTGACCTTATTTTCTTGTAAAAAGTTACAAAAACTGTATCAAAATGCACACTAAATTACTAGTTCAAAATTAAATCTGCTACCATGGGGATTTTCATTCTACAAATATTATTTCCAAATATAAAATATTTCAAACATATTAGCCACTGGGATAATCTGACAAGAAAAACCAAAGTATATGCAAGATTTGAATGAATATATACTGAATTTCTCACCGATTTTATGGTTGCTAGGAAACATAAATTTGAGTAGCAATAACTATGTACCATTTTGCAAACACCATTAAAAATCATACCCGCAAAAGAAAAACATTACAACAGATTTCGTTTTTACTCTAAAATTGATTTCAGATTTTCAAACATATTGGTTTTATAACTTATTTTCCCTGGAAAAATATTTTAAAAAAACCAAACTATTTCTTCTTCCCTCCCCAGGTATCAGGTGGAGATGCTACAATGACAGAAAAAGCTGCGTGACAGTAAAAGTTGCAACAATATAAGAGCAAGAAAAGAACAAAATAAAATATAATGCTTGGATAAGTGTAAGTGAGAACTACTTATGAAATGCAAATATATGTAACTTCATTCCTTAAAAATCTAGCTAAGCGAAATACTCTTCCACAAGTGAAAGATAGTCAATTAGGGACTATAAATATACAAAGAGAGGGGAAGAGGTACAAAAACTAAAAGGTGAAAACTATATCCTCTCCTCACGTGGCAAATAAATCATACAAAATATTAAGTATATGTGATTACTATAAGTGACCTTACAAATCGAGATTAATTTCTATATCTGTGTACTTTGGTATGAACAGAATTCATTACACAGACTGCTAGTGTGTGAAGAAAAATTAGACTATCCAGGGAAATGTACAAGCTTATTGCATATGGTTATGCGATCATGAAATTTTGACCAGTGGCACAGAGTTCAGCAAATCAGTCCTATGTACAAAAGTCTTGGCTGCATAGATGGGTCTTAGTCGAATCAGTCCTATGTACAAAAATCTTGGCTGCATAGAAGGGTCTTAGTTAAAATACAGACATATAGGACAATGCATATTTAAGGAGTATGTGACATGACATCTTTATGAAAATGCCGAAAATACTAGTATCCCAGTGTGTAGGTGATTAACATAAGTATTCATAAACCTATATTTCTCAACACAAATTACATTTAGCTCCAAGATAACTATAATATAAAGTGTACAGGTATATTTATATCATCTCTAATTAATATGCAATTTATGTCCATATAATCCAAAGTTTAAACAAGAAGTAAACATTTTCAAAACTTCCATAGAAACAACATCTTTATTAATGAAATTAAACAACTACAGTCTACAATATGTCTGACACAGTGTATTACACTGTCATAAAAATTATCCAAAATGATCTGGATTCTGCAATCATGTCAACCTTTTTGGCCTCCCTGAAAGAGTTACTTCCCCTTTTAATTATAGGCGAGTTGCCACTGTAGTAGTCGTGAAGCACAAAATGATGACTCGCTTGAACATATAAGCTAACTAGTAGTAACAATTAAGGAACAGTCTCAATGTAAATTTGAAAAACAAATTCATTACACAAAGTTCTCCAGCTTATGATTTGTGGAACACTCACCAGAACTGTATTTACGTTGTGTTTACATACTCTACTGTACATAGGTCTGAATCAGATCTGCTGACGTAAACAAAGTATTAATCAAGTCACATAAAACTACTCTAAATAACAAAGGCTGTGGACTGATTACAGAAAAAAAATAACTTCATTTTTCAAACATAATTTTTTCCCCCAAATTGTTACAAACATATATGGATTCTTCTCAAATTGGTTAATTGCATTATATATCAAAATTGTGAATCAGGTTCATTCATTAACATCCACTTGACTGATTCTTGGTCAGTCAAGTTTTGCTTAATCTGTTTACAAATGATTTACCCTAATTAACCTTAACTGCTTGTCTTCTATATAGGTTCCAGAATGTGACAATGCAATTTGCAACATTAATGCAAGCAAACAGGTGTCCATAGAAAGCAAAGAAGTGTCCATAGAAAGCAAAAGAACATTTCATACTTCGGTCTGGACTTTGAGACCGCATCAACATCATTATCAATCCAGTCCTGTTAACAATTTTATACATTTTAATATCAGATACAATGAGGTGGTGGATTCACAAATCTAAACTGGCATTACTGGAAAACAGGATGATGAAAATCTAATTATACTATCAACATATAGCTTGATTCCTAACTGAATTAGTCTTTACCGTCAATCATCCAAAACAGTGCATCATACCTAATTGCTTATCAGTACAACCACTAGCTGGCTGCTCATGGCTTTTGATATACTTGTGTTCCAAGTCAATACAACCACTAGCTGGCTGCTCATGGCAATTGATATACTTATGATCCAAGTCAATACAACCACTAGCTGGCTGCTCATGGCTATTGATATACTTGTGTTCCAAGTCAATACAGCCACTAGCTGGCTGCTCATGGCTATTGATATACTTGTGTTCCAAGTCAATACAGCCACTAGCTGGCTGCTCATGGCTATTGATATACTTGTGTTCCAAGTCAATACAGCCACTAGCTGGCTGCTCATGGCTATTGATATGTTATCACTTGTGATCCAATACAAAAAGATGGCTGCTCTTGGCTATTGATATAATGTTATTACTTGTGATCTAAGTCTGTACATAATAATCCAATAAATAGATCAATATCAACCTTCCCGTAAAGCTTCAAGTTATAGATCCATCTCAAATGGATGATCTGGGTACAGCATCCACACTACAGAAAAATGTTTATGTTGGATTCAGGGGTTCTAAGTTCAGCCTACCTGACAGACTGATGGTAATTCCTTTTCAGCAAGTTTTTGTTTTATAATATAGTATATTGAACAATGACACAATTAGATGAGTGTCATCTAAATGCAGAGGAAGGCAACCTAAATGTTCACAGATTATATTCAGTGAAATACTTCTCCCTACATACTTCAATGAATATGATTAAAACTCATGGAGCTCAAAATATGATAATGTTTCTTTTTCATGCAGTGATAATATAAAAACGTTATATATTTTTATTTCATTTTTCATGTTTTTAATATCTAGTACAAAATATAATCTTATTTTTATCTATTTTAACATTTCCCTGATATTTCAGTATAAAACAATTAAGGAAAAATAGACATGTTCAATCTTCAAAAACACACAATTAATCACATATATTACAGTTTACTATAACAGCAACATGGATGAAAGAAACCAACTGGTCAAGTCTATAGAAAATGACCCTCCTTTTCTCAAGCCTTGCTTGAAAAACTCAGGCAAAAATCCTCTTTTCTTAGTATGAAAACATCAAATATGAAATATTTCAATGACAGAAAGTACTTCTGCAAAATTCCATTATTTTGATGGAAACATAATTTTCTTTGGGAAGATAATGTACATTCAGTTACATTATTTATACATTCATAACAACTTCCCTAGATATGTTATTTACAAAAGATTCAACAGCCTGATAATTATTTTCACAAGTTCAAGGCTAATAACTTAAAACACATAGCTGACAATAACTTCCTTATTACTCTAATTCAGCAGGTTCTTATTTTCTTTGGGAGGTAGTCACTTCCTATACACTTTGATGAAAAATGTTGTCTTCATAATGTTGCTATTGCAACAATGTCTTGGAAATTCCAGTAGTCTCTTGAAGCAAGTGGATTATGGCATTTTCTTCATAACCATGTCAACAAGTTGTCCATATTGTCCATCTTGTTGGAGCTGAGGACATTTTCAACATCATTCAAGAGTTCATTGCTAATATCCTCCTGAGGCAAAAGAAAAAAGGACTTAAAATTATTAACATATACAATGATAATGTTACATACACTCGACTGTCATCCCATACTGTAAGATTATACACATCTTTACCATTATACACACATCTTTATCATTATACACACATCTCTACCATTATACACACATCTTTATCATTATACACACATCTTTATCATTATACACACATCTGTGCAACCATACATACCTCTGTAAGATCATACATTCCTCTGTACGATTATATATGCTTGTGTCAAGATTCTGTACAACCATACACAAGTCTGGAAGACCATACACAACTCCAGGAAAATACACACACACCTCTTATACCCTCTATATGATGATACACATCTGTGTTCAGCCATGCACAAGTCTGGAAGACAGTGCACACAGCTTAATACTATTACCCACAATGATGAATGGTTCTAAGATAATAACACTCAACCATCTCTGCAATATTATACACAGCTCTGGGAGATTGTGCATCATACATGTCTCTGTAAAACTTCCTCAAGATTAAACATAACAGCAATAAGCAACTGATTGCCACACATCATGTAAAACTCCACTTGACTATGTACTCAATTCAAAATTGTGTCCCTCAGTAAAACGTCTATAAATTGCTATAATGTCAAATCTTGGGTCAGTTTCTCAATGATAGACCAGCCCCCTCCGCCCCCCACTTCCAAGCAGTAGTATTGAAGACTTCTCAAGTTATGTACTACTGCTCATCAACTAAGTCAATGTGGCAAATCTCTCTGATTAAAAATGCCAGTGGCGGCAAGAAGCCAAGCACCTCCATTAGCATCACTATCAGATATAATGCTAAACTATATGCCATCCATCAGATGGGAATCTTAAATGGCATTCTCCTGAACAGGAAGAGTTACACAGTGTGCAGGTTAAAAAAAATCTCTCCAGTGGTATTAAAATAACAGAATGTTTCATAACCACCAGAGGTTCATCCTACACTCCCTGCACCCCAGATTATACAAAGGCATACTTGCCCGTAGAATTCAATGTACAAGTGTGTGGCAGTAAATGGAATAAAGATGCTTATCTTACAGTATTTAGAGACATGACTGCAAAACTGAGTAATTAAACCTGTACAGGTATGAGGTTAGACCTTGCTATGAAAGCAATCAGACAAATGATTGACCAGTTTCCATTCAGAGGTCTGTTCACTGCCACAGAAAATTACACAGCCAAGCAAATCCTTCTTTTAGGCCTCTAGTTCAGTCTTTAAACGGAGTTCATGGATATATCAACTCTGTAACTTCTCAAGTTCTGAATGAGTAAATTAGAAAATTTACATTAAACATATCTGAAACATGTAGTTTTTTTTTTTTTTTTTTTTTTTTTATTTTGTTTTAATTTGGTAACATGACCATATTCTGAAGAAATGTCTTGTTTTTGATATGCTGGAAGTACATCAGTAAGAAGAAAATTAATATTACAACAATGGTGATATCACTATCACTGCAAAATTACATTTACAATTACATTCTTCCCCCATTAAGAAACATCTGCCCTATAATAAAATATTTCCAATTTAAGACCCGATCACCACATCCATCAACAGAGATATGTTGTTGTTGTTTTGAGTTTAACACCATTCTTAGTGCAAGGGAGGCCACTCATGGTGGACTGTAATAACTGGTGAAGAACCTGGGAAACCTTACTAAGTACCACTGACCCACAAGAAGCTACAGGTAGCTTTCTGACATACTCACATTGGCCAAGCCCAAGACTCAAACCCATGTCGATCAAATAAAATCAGATCAACTCCGGTTTAGAAAATAATTTTCAATACTTTCTGACCGCTCTGGTGGTCTAGTGGTTAGAGCATCTGCCTCGGATCCAGGAGGTCATGGGTTCGATCCCCGGCCGAGTCATACCAAAGACTTACAAAAATGGTACTAATAGCTTCCTCACTTGGCGCTCAGCATTAAGAGGTTAGTGTTAGGACTGGTCAGCCTGGTGTCAGGAAAATGTGACTGGGTGGGACATCATGCTACATGTCTGCGGCATGATGCCCCAGTGCTAGATATCACTATAAACTGTCACATTGCAGACATTGTAGCGATATGACTGAAAAATTGTTAAGGCTATGTTAAAAATCCAAATCACACACACACACTCAATACTTTCCTACTGAAATATCAAGCTGCATCTTCTTATCTATTTTAATAAATTGTATTTACCATATGCTCAATTTAGTAAACCCCAAATTTTATTGCTTCGGGTACGGCTCATTTCCTGCTTGTCAAGCCTACATGATACTAATTTGATTCATTAAAAATCATACTCTCTTCTTTAAACCAATGATTTACTAATACCAAGTTATGTGGATCCTAATATTAGGCGACTTAATTGAAAACATGCTCATCCCTTCCGAGATAAATCAACATACTGACATCATTTGTTCTGAAATCAGATTTCAGAGTAATCCACCAGGATAATCCTATATTGAGCCATTACAAGAGCAGAGATTATCACACATAATCTGACAAATACCTCACCTCATGTGAATTCATGTTAACTGTTTAGCATATGCTGAAAATTTCATGAAAATGGATGGTAAATATTGCAATCATGACACTTTGAATTTTGTAAATGACATAGAAAGGCAGCTGATTAGGGACTTAAGTTTAGTCTGTAGTGGCTGCCAGGATTTTATTTCTCTAATTTGTGGGGAGGACTCCCCATTACCATGATAATAAGTGGGTAGAGTTTTAGGTTCATCAATACCATAGTCTGCTTCTTCAGACAGAGGTTTTTCAATCAAATAAATATATTTACTTTCTAATATCATTTTCAGATTCTTATTTATTTGATTAATCTTAACCCTAATAGGGCTATATAGCGTTGCTGCACAAGATAATGCAGGGCAAAACTGTTTGAGAAAAGAAATGAAAATTGCACTCTGCATTTCAATTTTCTGTGTTTCAAATTATGCATGTCATTCTGCCTTTCTGCATTTGATTTCCAAATACTGCTGTGGGGAGGAGTTGAACGGCATGCCGTCTGCTTTCGTTCATCCAGCATGTATATCAGGTTCATATTAACACCATTTTCGGATTCAAAATCACTAAGGTATCTCGATTAACACCTTCTCAGCTCCAGTAATCAGATATACTTCATAATTTAAAAAGAAATTGTCAACACTATCATAAGCCAATATTTGCTAAATGAAATTTGTCATCTTAGATGAACTACACCTAGGAAAAAGCCATTCTTGGTTTTCTAGGCAGCCCATATTTTAAACAAACATTTGTAAAACTTTCTTGATGCAATGTCTCATTGATAATATAATGCTTGTTTCAGGGCACAAAGTGCCAATCAAATTTAGTTAACAATCATTCATGTCAAGCCAAAGACTCAGATGTGCAAACATCTGCCTACCTACCTGAAACCTGACGAATGAAATGACAAGTGTACAAATATTTCTTCCGACTTAGGTCACGACAATCACTTTAATGGCAGAATAAAAATTATATACTGTGCAAAGTACATTTTCATTCACAAAGTTTGCACAATGCATGCATTCACATACCTTGGCAGCATCTCTGTGTCTGTATTTAAAACATGTGGTGTCTTTGTTGTGGTATAAATTGTCAGCAGTCTATAGGTAATGTATCATCACATCCTAGGATTTTGGTTGACGCTGATATTCTAATTCATCATCAATTTAACTAATTCAAGTAAAATAAGTTAAATACATTGGCAAAAGGTACATTTCATTCATTTTGTAGCTGTCACTCTCCTGTTTTTATTGTGACGAGTTTTGTATCTTGTAAATACATCATGTTAGAAAAATATCGAACTATGACAAGGAAAATTATGAGTTGTAAAGACAGCAGTTCCATAACACTAACTGTTCATAGGCAGAAACAGTCATAAGCTGGTGTAATTAGTGACTGAAAACCAATTTTAGAATAAAACATGTTTATTCGATAATACTTGCCCAATCAGAATATGTTAGGAGTGGTGTGCTACATCACAATTCCATACAAATGAAAGTAAAAAATATGTTTCCTATGTCTTTGGATTTGTGTCTGCAACAGAAGTGCTAAAAGTTTGCCTCATGCTAGAATTGTCACCCACTGGACAGTGCAACTGGCAACATTAATCATCAGTTACTGCCAGAGCCCTGCCAGGGATATAACTAGAGCAAGGGCTTGAGAGGGTGTCTCTATACATTATGACTGAACAAGTATTTATCGAAAAGACATTTTTCATTCAACAAATTGATTTCATCTTCAAATACATTACAGTAATACCCTTAGAGGAAAACATGTAAAAGGAGTGACATTCCCTTATTCAAGAATTGGTCCATCCACTCATCTTTTAACTTGCATGGCGCTTCTTCCAGTTGTACCAGATACTGGTTAGATTAGCATTTTGTTTATGCATAGAAGCAATTTTAAAAAAATAAAAAATGTCACTCCCTCAGATCCTGCAAAGAAATGTAACTAGTGTGGTTAGAAAATTGCAGAATGACTTAAAAAGGTAGCCTAATGTGCCCTTTGGGATGAAAGACCCATGACGTAAAAGCGAAGAATGTTGGGTGAGGTCTGTTAAGGAGATTTGTACTTTATTGTTATGCTAGTAGTGACTGCCTTAAGCCTGTGAGCTGTGCAAGAAATTCATCTGGTCCTGAATTAGTCCCCTGTAGGTTGAGTCGATAACCAGGAATTCACAAATTTCCTAAAAGATAACTTCCCCTGAGCAAGCAGACTGGAAAATTGAACTTGCCTTTGGGAAAGCTGAGCTTGCCCCAAAAATGGTCAGGTGGAAAATGTGTTTCAAAGTACCTGGGTTTTAAGAGAGAGAGAAATGTTTATTAAAGCTAGAAACTTCGTCAAGTTTCCTTTTTGTGCCTAAATAAGATAGCAGACTGATTTCATCTACTACACCATGAATAGTGAAAGCGAAACTCCATAATGATTTACTGATACTTGCAACTGAAAGATCTGTGTACATAGATTCTATCAATGTACTTCATAATTATTATTTAGTCATCTTTAAATTACTGTCATGCATCAAAATATTTGACAAGCCACTTTTTGCGATTGAGAACACTTATTTTTATCCATTTAATTATTTGCCAAGCAGTAGTTAAGTATTGATCTCTTGTTAATTACCACATAAACAACAGATCATGAATACAACGTGTGGTGTTACATTTTCGGTTTATTTATGACGCTATGAATGAAATCCTGGTGGTTAACTGTTAGTGACGAGTACCTTTTATTGCAAAAACACACCTGTCAATGACATCTAGTAAATTATATTATTAACAATTACTGATGTACTCATCATAAAGATGGTGACACACATCAAAATAATCTTCAGACATGGTTAGCTAACAAACTGCTTGGAGCTGTTAAGGACCTGAAGATCTGCTAATCCCAGACACATACAAATAATACAATTAAAATATGACGAGTTAGAATATCACTATTTATTCCTTGTCAAAACTGGTTTATATTAGTAAATATTCACATTATCATGTCTGTGCAACAACAAAAACCACAAGTGACCTTGAAACTGGCAAGATGGAAATGTGTATCATGGCATTAAAAACTGAGCACAAACACTCCCCCAACTGAATTTTTTGGATTTGTCTGTGGGCAAGTGATTTGGAAACTGCCTGAGATGAATCTGAGCTTATCCTGGGAGTCAGGCAAACTGATTTCTCAATCCGTGATATATGTAACAGACATCCCAAAATGACCTTTTTTGCCACACAAGGTCAACAAAGGAGGTCAAATGGCCATTTGACTAACTCAATTTGTTGTTCATTGTACCTAAGGAGCTTATCCTATGCAACTGTTGGTCATTATGTTTTCTCTGTTTGATTGGTCATTATGTTCTCTCTGTTTGATTGGTCATTATGTTTTCTCCACCTGTTTAAACACTTAGCACCCAAAAAGCACAACACAGAAGTGTGAAAGCAAAGCTTGTCTCCTGGAATTATCAAAACTAGTATAACTGAACAAAGGCTAGAGATATTACATGAGTCCCTCATACAATGTAGCTGTAAATTATACGTTACATGGGAATATGACAGTACATGTCAAACCTTTACAACAAAATATAATCCCAATAAAAGAAACAAAAAGATGCCATCTACAACATTATTATCATCAACGAGGACCAGATCAAATAAAACTTTACTATCAGTCTTGTAGGTAACAAATCTTCTTGTTTTGCACAATTATTATCTTTCTTTAAAAATACACAGTGAGCATCGAGAAGGAGGGTGTTTTTCATGCCCCATTATGGAATTCATCCCTATATGGATCAAATTCCCCTCTTCCAATGCTCTTGTACATAAATGGCATCCCTCCACTGGTGACACCTGAACTCATGTCCTACACCTGAACTCATGTCCTAATAGGCTGTAAAAGAACACTTTTTTTGACAGGTGTGAACCCCCCTCCCCTCATAAGATACAGTAAGAAACATAATAATATTAACAGATATGATCTGAATGAATCAATGCAATGGCTTCTCATGAGAAAGGCCACAAAATGTGCCCAACAGTGCATCTATGAATATTGTTTGATACATGCTGATCACGAATGTAAGGGCAGTGGTACTGTTCCATGTAA
Source organism: Sinohyriopsis cumingii (assembly GCA_028554795.2). NCBI lineage: Eukaryota > Metazoa > Mollusca > Bivalvia > Unionida > Unionidae > Sinohyriopsis > Sinohyriopsis cumingii. The sequence goes on along the minus strand of CM068828.1, from coordinate 34,077,932 downwards.
CCAATTTGGGATTGGTGTACAGGGAAAAACTCTACTGTGCAATCAGTATGGTGGGCATTGAAATACAGTTGAACCTGGTTATGTCGCCGGCCTAGGGGTTTGCCAAAAAGCGTCGAGATAACCGATGATCGAGATAAACAAAAACCAATATGGCGGCAATATATTAACATGTGCTTGAAATTTCTTTATGTACATGATGTGCGCTAATAAATGAGAATGTACATGCACGTGTTTTTGGAGGTTTTTTACACAACAGCGTTGCCGCGATTTGTTTGATGAAGCGATCGGCATGCTATAAAAATGTACATACATGTTTGCTAGCAACAAAAGGCATATGTGCACCAACTAACAGCAGAGATTTACCAGTATACAATACAAACCACCGTTGATTCTCAATACAAACCTTTATTATATTCTCCAAAATTGCAAACACAAAGATCGCTCACAAAATCACAAAAAACGTGCGGGGTGTAGTTCGTTTTTACAAAAAGCTAACCAGTGTCAAAATTAAATTCGCGAGTCATTTCACTCTGACACAGCTCTGAAAAGTATCGTACACGCGGTTACTATCAAAAGACCATGTTCTTGCAAAATAGGATCTCCATTCCCACGAAAGAAACTTAAACGAGTCAATATTGGACCGTATATATTACTGTAGCATAAGTTAACACCCAATATAGGGATTCTTTCACTCCTGTATTTTGAGAAATAAATAATTATTTTTAATTATGCAAAACTTGTTTATTTGTTGTTTGCTATTTCTTCTTGCGGAGTTTAAGTTTCTGTAACTGTAACATGGGATTGATGGCAAAAGGAAAAGATCAATGAGTAAAATGCACAAATATTATTTACACCGCCTGGATTTATGTCTGGTGACATACTCCTTCTTCAAAATATCACAGCCAGTTGTAAATTAATTGACAAACTTTGCCTTGATACATACATCATAGAACATCTGTTTTAACTTTTTATCATATCTCAGCCAACAAACAGAAGGATTAGCCATTCCATTAATTTTATCTGTTCTATTCGCGTCTTCAGAAGTCGGCCAGTTGTAGGTATAGTACGGTAGCATGACTGACTGTCACAGCATACAGTACTCGGCCCAGATGTCAGCATAAGCAGATTATGATGTAACAATGCACTGCTAAGATGGGGTTGTCGATACAAACAAAGCGATTGGTCATGGGGATCGAGATAACCGACGTTAAGTGGCAAATTTGGCCTTCTTTTGTGCTCGAGATATTAGGGTTCGGCGACATAAAAGAATCGACATAACCGATGAGAAAATGCTAAGACAAAGAGAGAATTTGGCGGTTCCACTTCAAAAATGTCGACTTAACAGGGTTGGCGAGTTAACCGAGGTCGAGATAAGTGGGTTTGACTGTAAAGCCTCATCAAGTGGAGAAATCCTGTTTGATATTATCTCCTATATATATACATGACAATATCAAAAAATTGTTCAATGGGCACAAGACATGTATTTTCAGCTTAGTGGAATAAAATTTCCCTGGCTGTATTCAAATTCAGAACTAAACTGACCTAAATGTGCGACTGTGAAAAATTCTTTATAATCAAGAAATTGTCAAGTTTTACACTGAGAAAGAATTTCAATTACTAGCAGTGATTTAACCTGCTGAGCCCACTGAACTAGCATTTAATCTTGACAACAAGGTTCATTATGCGGTAAAAATTCCCAAACAAATTTCAGAGCTGCATTAATGTTTTAATTAAGAGCAGAAGAGTTTAAGGTTAATGGCATCTCCTATGCATATTCCACAAGGCTGATTGAAGATCTAAGACATTTTATTATTTAGAGCGCAGTTTCCTGTTTGTGGCTAATGGAGCATTTGGCTACTGAGACAAAAAAATAAAACATGCAAACCAATTTGTTTCAATAGGATTTAGCAGATTTCTATATTTGTTATACTGCTCTGCAGCTAAAATGGATTAAGTGGAAGACATGGGGTTCTCTCTCTGTCTCCACCCCCTACCCCCACCCCCTGGGTTCAATACTAATTTTTTCAAGTAGGAAGCCCACAGGACTTAATGCTTTTGAAAACTGGTGGTCCTTCTGAATGATAGAAGGACCTTCTCATTAATAGTTATACTTACTGAAAAATGTGTAATCTATACAATATAACGTGTATGATTAGGATTTTTTTACGTAGCTTTAACAATTTTTCAGTCATATCGCTACGATGTCTGCAATGTGGCAGTTTATAGTTATCTATAATACTATATCTATAATAATAATAATAATCTATACAATATAACATGAACAAGGTTGTTATTTTATTACAGTTGATATTAAATTAATTGACAGTTTATATACTTTGTTTTGTTAATGCTGACAAATCTTGTGCACAGTATTATCATCATCATCATAATCATCATTGTCATCAACATTACTGATGCACCATCTGTTCTCATTGCAACAATCTTTTTCATCAATTCATACCCTTATCTCTCTGACATAAGGGTGCATTTTGTGTACCAATAAAATGTAAACCATGAAGAAATTATAAATTATTGAATTAACATAAACTGATAATAAACTAACACGGATCTAAAGTTAAATTGTTTCTTTAAGAGTTTAAAATATTATCAGTGGAATGGATCTAAATTTAAATTTCTGGTTTTTAATAGTTTAAATTTCTGGTTTAATTTTTTAATTCAATAATATAAAATGAAAGTTAATAACATTTACCTTGCACTCAAAAGATGAACGAAAGTATACAATTTCTGCCTCTTTGTTAGACATATCAGTGAAGCCATCACCAATAACTGACAAAAACTGACTGGAGGAAATGATATAGTCCTGTTCTGACCTATAAGCATCAGCAACAGCCCTGATAAATTTCTGACAATATTTGTCCATCAGCTAGGTACTGCCTATTTTAACATTTTTGCCTTGTCTAACTAATGTAAGTTTACACAGGTCCCAATGTTTTGCGACAAAATGAGCATTAAACATGGTACGTAGCTTTTCAAAGGCTGCATTTTTCAGCAACATAACAGATTTCTTGCCTTCAGAACAGCAGAGGCTGCCTTCTCAGATTTCTTTCTGAAACTATTCCTTTTGTGGCTCTTTTGACAAGTTATGGGTTCTGACTGTATCAATTTTGCAACCAACGACAAATGTTCCCGTTGTATCATATGCAGAACAAACTGAACATGTCATCTCATTCTTCTCCTTGCTGTAGTTTAGCCACATAAATTCCTGCTTCCATTTATCTTGGAAATTTTGTTCTCTTTTGGTTTATCATACACATGTTGCACTTCAAGTTTCTCATCTTTTGTGCTTTGTCTTATCGGCAGCAGAGAGAAATTATCAAGAAATCTTCCTATGTTTCAAACATGTGAAAACACATAAAATGTCAGCAGCCTAAATGCTTGATGCTCTTATATGATTACTGAAGGAAGCGCCCAAACGACAATGTATGGTAAGCACATTCTTTATTTTAACTTCGATTCACTTTCGATTTTGCCATGTTTGCCATGTTTAGAATTAAAAGAACGATTTATACAATCCTTCAACATGGGATATATATATTTTAATATTCACAATTTGAAATAGCAGGCCCAATGGACCATCCAGCTTTAGGAAAGTGGTCGTCCTTCAGAAAATTAGGTGGCCTAGGGCCAGTGGACCAGCGTTAGTGTCAAACCCTGTCTCTCTCTCTCTCTCTCTTAAATGATAAAATGACAGGTGTCAAATTTACATTTCTCTAACATGGTTTTACATAAATAAAAGACCTATCAGTAGCAGTAATACCAAGTTTGGTTTCTATATGCATCTCAGATTGGTTTAGTGCTTTCTACTGCTTATTACGGAATCCTCTAATTAGTACGAAACAAAAACTTCAGAAAGTGCTAATGGCCCTATTTCGAGTACAAGTGGCCCAATGAATCTTATTTTGTAAAATCTCTTAATACTATGTTATCAGAATGTACAGACACATTCATCTCCGTATTTTTGTTGCAGTTAGTGCAATGTGCTTTGTTAAGTATCATATGAAATTCATTATTACTGCACTCTACGTTGAAAAGAATGATAACAAACAATATACGTCAAATAATTTACAACAATATCACATTCAGATTTGACTGATGTGAAACAATATAGAACAAGTTCTGAAAGTTACCCCATGCATGAGCATGGCAAGATCAGGTCAAGTGAAGGGGTCAAAAGGGCCCCAACTTTCCTCTATTTACTCAAAGTAAGCATAATACCCAATAAACATGCACAATAATAAAACAATAGTCAAATTTCAAGTGACAAGTGACTGTACATTCCATTCACGTGTGTACGTTTTGTTGCACGATTAATTAAATATGCAGTTATGGGCCATTAACAGCCTGCCAAGTGAAATAGAAATAGTCAACTTAGATTCCAGTCAAAAATACGGTACTCACTGCATTGCACACTCAATTGATCCATGCATGGTTCTTTATTCAGATTTGTAAAGGTAGACACCACCAAATGAATTTATCAATTATGTCTACACTACCAACACTGAGATGGATCCACCAATATGTGAACTAGAACCCATTGGGGCACTTAATGCGACTGCAGGAAACAATCCTCTATCTGATAATTCTGTCCAAGTTATACATGAATATACAGCCAGGCAAGCCAGCTCACTGTTGCACAATGAATCATGCCCACTAATCAATAAGAATGGCCATGGACATCTATGGTTGATCAATATACCAGCAGCAGGGTAAAACCCTTGACAAAGAAATATCGAAATTTGCCTCCTGATATAATTGACCCACTGTAATGGACCTTCCTGGAGTTGACCAAAACAAACTTGTCATGATTCAGAAAAAATTTGGCCAGATAGAAACTATCAAAGTGACCAATATTATCACTGAGGTTAAAGATTCTGGGGTATCAAGCAGTGAAACATCCAAACATCCAAATTCAAAGAAATTATAATGAACAAATAAAGGTATTAATCAGATAGATAAAAACTTCTAGGACAACTCTAAAACAATTAATGACATTCTGAAAAAGCCGATGGAAATCCTGATATAACTTGCCATTGCTGCAACAAAAGCATCTGCAATGGAAGAAACAGGGCATAATGTTAAATCGTTACACTCTGACTTAAATATTAGAGAAGGTGCATATCAGCACAATTTTAAGCAAATTTGGTGCCATTCATGAAGATAACTAATGAATGATAACTTGCTGATATTGCCATGAAACTTTGAAACATCAGATGATAACAATGAATACGTTATGATCCGGGCTAGATAAAGACTGATATCAGAATAATCAAAATGGAAATTGGTGACCAACTAGTGACCTAGTCTCCAGTGAAGATTTTCAAAAGCAGAAAGAAAACTGGGACAAACCCATCTATGGTAATGTGTTTGTCAACACCAATGTTATCAGATTTGTCAATTATGTTAGTGGCAGTCCACTACTAATTGAAAAAATCACTGAGCAGAGAAAATCCTTCAACGATATTTGCAGAGGCATGCAACCATTCACTTAAACAAATGAAAAACTAAAAGATTACTTGGAATGTCTAACTGCTACTGGTAAGGATACACGGAAAGCTCTTCCATTTGATCTAAGTCGCACATCATTCTGACATTCTGCTCAAGCCACAGGTCTTTATCAATTTTCATTCTATGGTGTGCTTGAATTCAGTGTAGATAAAGTCTTGTGAAGAGGAAGGAGGAGGCTTCAGCATTTCAATCAATCTGGATGGCTGATATTATTTGACAGTAGCAAAAATGTATTATTTCTATTTGTGTGAACCGACAAAACACTGACACAGGCAATATATCATTGTTGTCTTGAACATTCACACACATCCTCATGACTGCAAGACAATTATAAACTTGTAATTACAATAAGGGATCTCAAAGAATATAGACATGTGAAAATCAAAAACACAGAGGCACAATTACATACCAAAACTGATAAAAGCCAAATACTTCATCGTGTTAAATGAATTAGTTGCATCATCAGTGTTGCCTGTGGTATAACATCTGTAGCGTGGTGTTAATGGAATAGCACCATGATGACTGTCATTGGTGCCCCCAACAGCGCTACATCGATCATGGCTGGTGCAGTTAGTGCTGGTTGAAAAATATTATCAACAAGACTTCATACGAATATGTGTCATCATATCAAAATCATGACAGCCACGCAAAGTAGTTGGTACAAGATTACAAAATTATATTCGGAAGCCACTGATGATTCTGCCATTATCACAGATACTACAGTGGAGTAATGGCCAAGTTGGAAAGCTTCAACATAATTAAAGAAACTAAAGGCTCCTACACACCTGTATATGACTACATCAATGGTAAAAGTAATTTATCACCAGCAACTCTGTTGCTACTGTCAATAAGTAAGTAAAAAACATCTCAAACAATTACTCAGGGTAAAAAAAAAAAGGTATCTTCCAGTGCCACCTAGGCTTCCTCCATGAGACATACAAGTGGAGAAAATTCTCAGTGGAGAAAATTCTCTCACGTCCAAGTTGGACTTGGCCATGTATTTCTGTATTTCCTTGATAAATTTATATTCAGGTCATAATGTATCCTGTCTCCACAGTATTTGTAATTGCTCAGCTTTATCTTTTACATAATTATATTTTAGCTTTAGGTGAAGATGATTATTTTTTCCTAGATTTTTATCTAGTCAAATAAATTCTCCCATCATTCATGATTTATTATAAAATTTAGCTCTTGAAATAATTTATAAAAGGAGACAGTAAAGCTTGATTGCTTATCAATGGTATTGTCTTATGATTATTTATAGACACAGTGCCATTTTAACCAGTTGCACGTAACTATTTTTACAGTCAACTCATGTGTATTGATCATTGTTAACTATGCAGTGTGAATTTTTCAACCCCAAAGAAAAATGAGCCCCTTGGGAGACATTTTAGAGGATTCAGTGGTTGCTTCAGACCTGTCAAGACCATTTCTCAAGGAATTATGGGTCTAGTGGTGTAATTAACTTCAATGGATACAGCTGTAAAAGTTGACTTGCAAGTTATGTATACAACTCATCTAAACTCAACTGTCTACCCAATTAATAAAGAAAAATATATTTCTCCCCCCCCCCAATGGTTTTGAACAGCAATGTCTCTCTCTATTACTGTACTGACAGCTAAAGCTTTCAAAATTTTAGAAAACTTTGACTGGGTATCCATTGATTCTAATGATCGGTTGCCCTGGGTACCTGACAAAGGGAAATTGTATTACATGTGAACAATACCCGAAATTAAGGCCACATTGTTTTAATTCACAGTATCTTATAAATATCACTACCTAATGTCATCTGGTACAAAGCCCAAGAATTCATCCTCATTGTCTGATAAAGCTCTGAAATCCTCCATTGCTGTCTAGTAAATTGTGGTCTAGTCATCATAAATATAATCTGAACCCCTTTCCTTGGCCTCACTGTCATAAATATAATCTGAACCCCTTTCCTTGGCCTTACTGTCATAAATATAATCTGAACCCCTTTCCTTGGCCTCACTGTCATAAATATAATCTGAACCCCTTTCCTTGGCCTTACTGTCATAAATATAATCTGAACCCCTTTCCTTGGCCTTACTGTCATACGAGGATGTTAATTTAGGACTGAGCTTGTAAGTAACACTTTCATTATTCAATTTGTTAAATCCATCAAAAGTTGCATCTGACCATGTCACTTGTGCAGCAAGATGAAATAACCACCCTCTGTTACTTGCCACTGTACCACAGTCGCAGTTCAATCAGAGCTCTCACGTGGGAAAACAAGCAATATGATGAAGGTCAATTATTTACGGGAAGAGGCAGACCTCTACTTGGCACTGTAATAGTGCATGTACTTGCAGCTCCATCGAAAGGATAGTCAACTTGAAAACAAAGTGATTACAAGCACTGGCATAAAAGTTGTATACTGTTATGATAAACAGGTACCCTATGGCAAATTTTATAACCTGGGTTATTATCAATAGGTGGGTACCCAAGTACCCAGATACCCATTGGTGTATTTACTGAGAGCCACCTAGCCAACTGAGCCATGGCAACAGTTGCACATAGATAAAATCCTAATGTTACAAATATATAAAATGCTAATGAGGTTAACTGCACAAATGGAAAAAGGTGTAGAACAAACCCCCTATAAAATCAATATAAAAACAGAGCCATATTATTTTGGTGTACCCTCCATTCGTAAAATAGATTTATGTTTATAGTGGTGGGAGACTAAGTCTGACAGAGTATAGGTAAAATCTAATAAATCTTGATTTCTCCTTGAGAATAAAAAACACACAAAATCAACATGCATGATCTGCCCTATACTCGGTCACACTGACTAACCAAATCCAATAGTCTATTTCATGGCAGGTGCAATCAATAGCACTGCGCTGAATTACGAAATATAATTGTCCATTTCATGGCAGGCACAATTGATAAACGTAAGGCTACCTCTGGAGTAAAAGAACCATAAGAAAATAAAATATTTATAATGTATTTTACTTTGTGACTGAACTTAAATATTACTTTGTCATGCCAGTTATTGACATCAATGGACTCTCCATATCCAATGATTATTTTACTTAGCATGGCAGGATGATATAGGCCTAGTCAGAGTTGCATTTCTTCTACACCTATGGATAAATCAAGTATAATCAACTACAATGAAACTAATGCGCATCATGGTTCACTGATGTGTGACACAGGCATTATATATGTGTGTGTGTGTCTAATGCAGTTTGAAGGATTCATGCTACAGTTTCCATCTTAGTTTGTGCCCACCATACTATTTTTTCCCACACACCAACCCCACACTGATTATGTGGAATAGGATTGCCACCCTTACGTACATGACTGGCATGTATCCAACAATGTTCATTGACACACTGCTGAGCACATTTCACGAGATGAATATAAAAAAATATCATCTCATTACTTTACGTTGCTCTGATAATATCACTGACCCACGATCACAGCTTACTTCCTCCAACGACATTGTCTATTTACCTGTAAACTGGGTACTAGATCATCACTGTCCATGTTGCTATCACCTATCGTACCAATGTCCATATTGTTAAAGTCACCTGGACGATGGACTGCAAGAAAAGCAAATAAATAACTTAGTACAGTACAGCTTCATATACAGGAAGATCATTCCAGATGCATTAGTTCTCACCCTTTCATATGAATTAATAATGAGGAATGAACGTCAAGAAATAGCTTCAGTAAAATATCAGTGAAATTTTTGGAAATGAAATCTGGCATCTTTTCTCATTCACAAAACCTTAAACTATTTAAAAACCAGATCATCTATTACCAATGGGTGCATTACAAAGGGTTTCACATACAAGAGTTTTATTTTTCAGCAAGGACCTTCAACTGTGGTATGTGTACTTTTGTAGAAAAAGATCAACAGCTACATCAAAAAAAAAACTATTAAATAAGGGCAAATCTATATATAATATGCACTTCACCCACCAAACGCATCCAATGATGTGTATGGGTGTCAGTGCTATGGAAGTTACAAGTGCAAATGTAGATGGGCAGATGTTAAAGGCGATTTATATGGGTTCCTGCATCTCAAATGTACTGTCCTAGCAAGAATATTATTTTAATGATGCACATGATCTGGCTGATGAAATACTAGAAAGATCTAGAACTAATGGGTGCAATGCAATGGGCTCCACCAGCAACAATCTGCTTGGTAAGATCATGTGTGATTTGGATTTTTAACGTAGCTTTAACAATTTTTCAGTCGTATCGCTACGATGTCTGCAGTGTGACAGTTTATAGTGATGTCTAGCACTGGGGCATCATGCCGCAAACATGTAGCATGATGTCCCACCCAGTCACATTATTCTGACACCAGGCCAACCAGTCCTAACACTAACCTCTTAATGCTAAGGGCCATGTGAAGCAGCGGTTAGTACAATTTTTGTAAGTCTTTGGTATGACTCGGCTGGAGATCGAACCCACTACCTCCTGCATCCGAGGTGGACACTCTAACCACTAGGCCACTGGAGTGGTTGGTAAGATCATAAACAAACAGAAGTTGTGTTTGGGAAACCAATGTTAAGCAGACAAAATTTTGGTCATCCATGAAAAAAAGCTGAACATTTTTTTAAGGGTGGGGGGTCCTCCCCAAATGCAGTCTTGAGGAGCAGTGCCTCTGATCCAAAGGGCCAGGGGGCCACAGGCAACCCCGACCAAAAAGGCATTTTAGAATCATAAAAAACTGCTCATGGTGCAACCTATGATCATAATATAAAACAAAATATTCGTTTGAAAAACTAATAAACTTACCAAAACTGTTCAACTTGACTTGAATAATTTCACAATATTTATTGTCACACGAATTTGTTCTCCAATGCTATTGATGCTGAAGTTATTTCATATGCATGTCAGTGTTCACATCATTATTAAGTCACAATAATATGTCAAATTTTGCAGTAAACATATTATACTTCTCTCTTTTCAAAACAAATCTGTAAAATAAACACCCAAGTACATCAACTATATACAAATAATCCCATACATTCACTTGTCGTTTTCTCGACTAGACACAACTTGTTGATATACCAATTGAGTTCTTTTTGCAGCTTTGGCAAAGATTTCTTCAGCCTTAGTTTCTGTCACCACTGACATTTTTGTCTCAGTGTGCAATTGTTTCTTTTCTTTCCCAACGGGAGTATTTTCCATTCAAGCTGGTGCTTGAATTGGCAACATGCAGCTTGCATATTCTGACAGAGCTACATTTGTTCTCTCATGCAAGAAATCTTTCTTCTTATAGTAAATAATTGCGCTTTTTCCAGATGCCTTATGAGCTTTAATTTTTTCATATGCAGCTTCTTTTGTAGGTGCTGTTCCAAACTCTTCCAACCACGATTACCGTACTTCAGATATTTCTTGCAGAGGTCACAAAATGCCAGTCCTCTAGCATTCAGTTCTCTGATAAACTGACCAAATAAATTGCCGTCAACTTTTCACTCCAGCCATTCTGATTTCAATACATTTTTAAACCTTTATTTAAACTTTTCATGTCACGATTGCTCTCAACAACTTGGGATGCCATGTTTTGCAAGCATGCTTCTTCTTTCCATTGCCATCAGTTTCCATTACAGGAAGATTCACTGGATGAATTTAAACTTGTGACCAATCAGAATACTCTTTACGAGAGTCGTGTTCTAACTAATATATGGAACAAATACTTTACAAGGGTCGTTGCGGAATGTGACCAGACAGAGTGTTTTAAAAAAAATGGATCAGAGATGATATAAAAAAACAGACTATATCAAGAAAAATCTGATTCAAGTCAGGAGAAAAGCAGATTTCTGCTTTAAAACAGAGAAAAATCATGTCTGGTTAAGATAATGAGAAATATGGGGTCATAATTCCTGTAAATAAATAATGAGGTGGAATGCTGGGAATCAAAACATTAAAGTCAATGTCAATCTAAACATGCATGAAAAGTCTGGCTGAAATCAATCAAGCTTAGTTAAATTATATTTCTCTAATAACATTTAAGGAATGCTGGAAATAAAACTCGTGAAAGGTCTCATCAATATAAAATTGAATGCTCAAGTTGGTTGGAAAATTCTAGGTAAAACGCTGTTATAAAAATATAAAAACAATCGGTGCATAGCTCCTTTAAATGCTTTCATGGACTGTCAGAAATCAAACTCAAGGTTTCATCAAAATATAACTGCAAGCAAAATGTGGCTGAAATCCAACAATCCTTAGTGAAGTTAAGATGTGTAATCAAGTCAGAAGGAGAGACCATAAGGGGAATAACTCCTGTAAACATAGATTATAAGGTACTTTTTTTCTCCGTTAACTTTACATTGTCAGAATTGTTCAGTATTTTGCGATACTGAACACCTAATACTGCACAACATGTGTCTAAAAATAGTATTGTGTATTAGATACTATTTTTAAACAAAACATGTACACTCATGTAGTATACTTTTAGTTTATTAAATTGGTTTGTGGATGAACTAAAGCAGCTGTTTTGTCTACTTGAAAGTAGAGATGAAAAAGTGAACGATATGAACAAGTTTACTGAGTCACATATGAAACATTCAAACAAGCAAACATGATATTTGCAATGTCCACAAGAAATATGAGAGACACAGTATTAAACATTTATTTGGGAGAAATGTTTGTAATTTTTCAGAAGTGGAATGGTTCAGACTATTCCCTCTGGGGAATATAAATATAGCAAAGAAAAGCATACTGAGGAAAAGGGCTATCATATATTTATCAGAGACATACCATTTAGTCAAAGTACTAAATTCGAGAAATAAATGCAATTGAAGGTTTGGGTAGAAAGCTAAGGGCCTCAAAGAAATTAACCAAGACAACAAAGAATTATTATTTCCAGTGGCTGAATGGACTGTCACACACCAGCTGCTTTGCATATTTCCACGTTAACTTTTTTGACACAATGTTTTGGATTTAGGTTAACTATAGACACTATACAGATCATAACACAGCTGGGGTCCCTACAAAGATCATGCAAGTGACAAAGCATGCCTTCTTGGCTGGTAATAAGAACGGTAAATGCACATTTAAAAGATTGGGTTATCTAGAAAACTCAAAATGGCTCCATTCCAGCATAGTTCTACTTCAGATGATAATTTAGTGTGGCAAATACTGCTGATAGTGATGATGACAATATTTCTAAAAATTATGTCTGTGTTGATTGAGATACCCGTGAGCAACTTTGAGCCCGAAAATGGTGTTACATAGGAGTCAGATGTACATGCTGGATGGACAAAAATAGAAGGCATACCAGTCAATGCCCTTTTCAGTGGTATTTCGAAACTAAATATAGGAAAGACAGATTATTGAACCTAATTAAAATATTCAAAAATATAATGCAATTTTCATTTCTTTTCTCAAACAATTTAGCCCTGTGGAATCATGTGCTACAAAACTGTTTATCCCTATCGTTAAAACAAACAGAACAAATAAGAATGAAAAATAAAGTGTAATTATGAAGTAAAGACATTTATTTGATCAAAATACCTCTGTCAGACGAAGCAAAGTATGTCGCTGATGGACTTAAAAATCTAATACAGCATTATGGAACAGACAAGAAATCTGACACAGTAGTCAGTAAAAGAATGAGTGCTTTACAACAAATTCAGTTTCATAAATACACTGAAACTTTTAAGACAGGAAAATTGAAATCTTACATCAGTAAACTAGTGATTTAGGTATTATCATTTAATTTTATCATCTAATCATCAATGAAATGAAGCTTTTCAATAAGAATGAATTACCCTGGAAATAACAAAATCTAAACTCACCGTCTTGTGCATCCATTTCCTCAACATTACTAAGGAAATCTTCCGGAGTTCTGGGTAAACTATAATTGGTCCCCGATCCCATACCCCCTAAAATAAAAATTGCATATCAAGATTATATATATATATATATATCCTCACAATTCATATTCGAACAATACCACTATAAATGTGCATGTACATTTGGTTTGGATTGATTATTTTATAGTAACTCATTACAAGTTGGTTATATTGTGCCAAGGCAACTGGAGTAAAGTGCTTTGCTCAAGGATACCAACAGTAGCTGACTGAACCAGCAACCCTGTTTTTGCATAACAACTGCCAAAAGCACTACTTCAGAACTTGATGACTTCATGGAAGATAGTGGTCTTTCTTGTAAATGATTCTAAAAAGCATTGGTTGCTGCTTGTGCTGGTAAGACAGAAAATTGTATTCCTTGCATATAATTGTTCAAATTTATGATTACACTCTAACATTATGCCCAACCAAGTACAGCATTACACACAAGTTTTGATGAATATATTAACTAATGCAGAAAATATATGACTTCAAAACTTAAAACACTAAAAATTAACACTGTTAATAATGAAGACAAAAGCTGCATGAAAAGTAATACCTATATCATCCAGAAGTAAGATTAATAAAATCCTTCCTTACAATACAAACTTGTGTTGCATAAGATCATTATACTCATGGGTCAGAATTCGGCATTAGACACAACACTTTGCTTAGTAAATGAAGCATAATTTTGAAAGCAGAATTTTCCCACTGAACACTGATGCATAATGAAGGATTATTTTTTTCATATTCCTTGACTAAAAAGCACAGGTTATAAACAAAATGGTCATCAGTTGGTACAAAAGCCCAAACAGAACAAAATATAAATTATAAACGTTTCCATATTCAGAAAGAACATAACATTTGGTTAATAATTATATAGATATTCTCCACTGCAGTGCTACACTGAAAAACATGATAATACATACTCCTCCCCCTCGATAATGCACACACAATGGGGTCACCACCCACAAAAATATGCCAGACATCCAGAATACTGCAGAGGTGGGCTTTGGGGTTTGTGTGGGAACTGGGCTATTTAATGACTGAATCCTTGTTTCATAATTGCTTCGAGAATAATGGTCAATAAAGCGCTTTTTCTGATGAAGTTCTTTGTTACTCTGTATAAATTGCCTTTTCTTTCAACACGTTCAACATCTGATAGATCGTTAACATTATTCCAACTGATTTCAACAACCAACACATGTATACAAAAACAGTTATGTATTATGTCAATGCTTTTTGTTTTGCTGATTAGTCTGGTTTTCGCAGTGGTATGTAATAGTGTTGTGTGAAAAATGGAGTCTACGAAGCAGGGAACCAGACTAACTGTTGATACATCACCAAAGATTTCTTTTTTTTCAAAAACATGCGACGTTTATTTTGTGAGATAATCGTTTACGTCAAAACTTAATTTTTGTATTGTTCAGTTAGTAAAATATTGATGCCATATTTCATTGCAAGTAATAATGAAACTTCTTATTATCCTTGACAATTCTGAATTTTCTGAAACTCATTTTCCCCATAATGGTCAATATTTGTGAAATAAAGCTCTTTATTTTACGAAGTATTCATTTCATTTCACTTGGTTGCCTTGCTATCTTTGATCACAGACGTGACTGAGTAGGTTAATATAAGGTAGTTTAATTATATTACATATGCAATAACATTTATAACAGTGTTCGATCGATCAAATGAAATGAGATCATCCGACATACGACCAGGGGCTGCTAGATCTTAAGCATGTAGGATTTTGCATGACTTTTACCTTCATTTTTGTTCCACCTCCTTTATTTGATTCAAAAGATGTAATTAACGTGATAACACAGAGGAGGCCAACCTTAAATTCAGCGCAACAATACAACAAATGCTTCCACTTTTCAGATATCAACACATGATATCAGCACATAATTAGGTTCTCAGAGAAACATTTGCGGACATGGCTGTTATGGTAGATTGGCCCATTTTAAGTTTAATTACAAGAAGGCATTGATTGATGATGATTACACTAACTGATAAAATTATAAATAAAAATTTCACTTGATAAAAAAATTATTTAATTGTTATTTATTTATTTCAAGTACTGCCTCCACTTGACACAAGTTATATTTTCATTGATCAAAACTTTCTTGAATATCATTCATTACAATATACTAAAAATGTTGTTTGGAAAGAACATATAACAAATAATATGACTTCTTAGTAAAGTTAATATTTCATAATGCTGATTAAAATTTCCAGGTCCTATCTACTGTTTTTGACAATTAAACAAGTGATATATCAATGGTTCCGTTACCAATTTTGATCACGATTTCTTCAAGGTCATCAGAAAGGGATCAGACTTTTGGCACTTTCTGGTTTAAAAAATGGGATCCATGCCTGACACTGCATTATAAGCGGATTAATGAGTTATCAGGGTGCAAGTTATCGAGGGAGTGGTATACATAGGAATGTGACAAAAATAGGCCTGAAACTTGAAGAAACAACAAAACTATCCTGCACTTCGTGAGCCCACATAAGTTAATAGACAGCATTTAATAATACACTGCAATTTTTAAACTAAAAAGTATCTTACCTACAAACTGCATTATTGTTTATGTTATGACCTTCATAAACTTTAACATGAAATCTTAAAACTGTTGACAACAGTGAAATACATGACTGACATCATTCTTCACTGCAAGAAATAGAATTTCTTCTCCACACAATCAGCAAATGACTGGCTAACACCTTATATGAGAAAATCAAATGCAAATAACTTTAGTATTAAACTTGCTGGCTGGCACACTTTTAAATCTATATGCCTCAGAGCAACAAGTTAATGCACATCAGATAAGAAGCAAAACTTATGAGATTTGTTTTAAAACTCATTCAGCCCCGATTCCATCTGTAGGCGTGATCCAGTTTCTGCATTCAATGGCCGATCCCGCCTGTAGTAGTGGTTTGTTTACTGCAGTCAATGGCCGATCCTGTCTCCAGTCATGATGAATGTGTGTTAGATACGTCTCTGGTTGGTTACAAATGGCTTTTTTTCCCAAGAACTAAACAACCATTAAACCAATCAGAAATGATTTTACTTTCGTTTGTGGAAATTTTAATTGTTCAGAAGCCAAGGGTTACTGTCTGAGAGCAGTTTCACTAAACGTATTCTGTTCATCAAAACTCATAAATGATGGTGGATGTATGAGTGATTTTTTATGAGAGCAAAAATGAGGAGTTTCTTGGGTTTGACCTTGAAAATATTGAGCAAGCTGTGGAAAGATATGTTCAGCAGTTGGAAATTTTGCGAGATTTAGATTCGGACATAGGAGTTTCTGATAATGAATTGTCAGATGAGGATGCTGACAGCAATGATGATATTGTTCTTACGGATAAACGTTGCACACAATTTTGTAAATAGTGTATAAATAAGTTGTTCTTAAACAAATAGGAAGAAAAAAATCACTGTCTAGACAAATTCATTTGGAATAATTGGTGAAAATTTCATGGATTTTAATTGGAGATAAGAGAAATTAAGGTAAGAGTGAATGCATGTGCACAATGTTTACAAAATTTTTCAAACAGGTAAAAACTCTGGGGCACAAGCAGCTAGACACAGCTTAGTGCTTCTGTGGCATAGCAGCAGAAATACTGATAACAGCCCAAATGAGTTAAAGGTTACTGCTTTTTACGCTTACCTACACCACTATCACCACTCTCCTGCCGCGTATGATCAGATGAGTTTGACTGCCCTAAGAATGGATCAGTTATTGATGTCATTTCATTGGCTCGAGAAATGCTTATATCTTGAATAGTTTGAGTATCCATTTGATTCTGCATTTGATTCTGTAAAGTTTGACGCAGGAGCATCTCCTGAAATCAGAAAATTAAAAGAGTTACATTTATGTTAAATGAGGTATAAACAAAAGTATTGCTAATTTGAGTGGTAAAAAAGCATAATCTGTGCACAAAAATTATCCTCTAGATATTATATGCCATAATTGCAGCAGACAGTATGAAAAATATACATTTATGTTTGCTGCAAACCTGGATCTGCTGCTAGTTTAAATTTTCATCACAAATAATTAAAACCCATGTGGATTCATACCATAATTCAAACACAAAACATACAGGCAAATTATTTATTCACAACACTCACTTTAACTAGTCTACATGTCTATCTTTCACTGAATGATAAAATGTCAAGTCCACAAATTCAGACAGTGACTTCAGTAAAGTGCTAATGATTTGTCCTTTTTCTGATCTGACACATTTTGAAATTTGATACGATCCACCTGCTCCAACAGTTTTCAGTCATATAACATCCATTAGGCCACATCGATAAAACCTGTTTTGGTTAAGAATATACACTGGCATGCTACCTAAAGGCATTATTACCGTAATGACTTTGTAAGGCATATTTTCAAATTCAAGAAACCAGTCGGTTTTCTTGGAACTGTGTCATACACAGATAATGTACAATACATAAAAAATAAGGATGGACAAATGTACACTGTCTTCTTTTTCAGAATATTCTCAAATTTATATAATGAGTGATAACAAAAATAAAAAACCACCAGTTTTTATTGCTCATCTTTTATTTTTCAATGTAGCAAAATGGTGTGATACATATATATGGGACCATAAAACATGGTTAGGTGAAAAAACTACTGATTACACCAAAATCTTAATGTTTGACATGTATGGCATTACTTTACTCATTAACTCCTGGAGATTTTTGTCATTTTCACTTGAAATGGGAGTAGGAAATACTTTTTAGGGCTACTTCTGAATATATTCAAAAACATCTGCTTCCAAGTGATTTTCATTTAGCCTGATGCCTAGCTGTGTTAGAAACATCATTTTTCATTGGCTATTTCACTCGTGCATGCACAGAAAGATAAAAGTTGCAATTCTTTTTCTTTTTTTTTTTTTGCTTACTTGACCAATCATCTTTGTGTCTTCAGGGGTCAAGCTAGACACTTGTCCTTTTGGGCAGAACAGGGAGAAGTGTGTGTGTGTGTGTGTGCGAGAGAGAGAGAGAGAGAGAGAGAGAGAGAGAGAGAGAGAGAGAGAGAGCAGAATGTGTGTTGTTTTCATTCTCTTTGTTGAGTTATGCCCTCTATATCCCAGTATGCATTTAACATTGGTTTTAAGCAAAACTTTATTTTCAAGTTCTATCTATATTGTAAACGCATTTGAGGCATGTTTAAAAATTAAAATATTCATGTGCAGTGTATTTTGGCAATATGACTTAAAAAGAGAATAACAGAAGCACTCCTAATAAAGAATTTTTATTTTTACTTTCTGAAAGTTCACTCTAAAATGGCATATGACAAGATTTCTATACTTGTATACATGTACCATGCCCATCAGCTCATACTGACTGTCAATAAAACTTTAACGTAACTGTTCAGAGATAACAAAATGAAGAACTAAAGTCAGTATATGAATGAACAAAACCCTTTTTTCCAACCGAATCGACACAGCCAACATGCATGTGCATCTATATTTAGAAAGAGGGGTTTCCTTAGTGTAACCACTCAATTTAACGCTTCGTTACAACAGTCCTTTGATAGCATTGCAAATATAAAGTTTTATTATTTGTCTACATATCTGTAGTTATATCAGGCATTGGTTAAATAATATTTGCTTAGCTGTTTTTCTTTTCTTCATATTTTCGCAAAAATGTGTGAACTCAGAATACAACCATGACCGTATATGGTACAGCCTCTCTCAAACTCCACAACAAAGCATTGTCCCATACATTTCTGACCTACATAATTGCATTTTAAAGCTTAATCTTCAATAATGTAATATTTAGATTTGCTTTCTATGAATTATATATTTTCCTGAATATATTTGCCCATTAGTTTACAAAAAGAGACAATCTAATAAAGTGGTACTTCCCAGACACAGTGATGTCTGTCATTATTTCCCCTAACATGTTCACTTACGGCTCCAAACTGATTTTTATGAAGAAAATAATGCACAAGCATCTGTTAAAATATTCATGTTACCAATTCTATTCTTAAAACACAAATTGCTATTTCCATAAGTTTAAGTTTCAAAACAGAAGTTTTTATGTATGTGTTTATCATCAAAAGATAACTTGTGGAAATCAGGCAGTAATAGTTGCTAATTTACTCGGGCAAGGGTTAATGGTCAATCAGCTATCAAAACATATGCCTGTGAATGTGCAAGAGTTTGTCTGTCAGTGAAATTGATATCAACACCAACTATCTGATGGCTTGATGCCTACAATTCACCTTGAGCTATAACACTACAACTAATCGAGCTAAGGTGAGGGCGCATCTTAAAATGGATGGTCATTCAATGTTCCTCCAAAAAATCACTGGGCAAAAATCATTTTTGCTTTGCTAACAGAAGGCGAAGTTTACATTTTTTAGGTGACTCAGTCACCCACTTCGCCTGGTAGCGTGACCCCTCGTCCTTGCCACTTTTTACTCCAAATCCCCAACTTATCCTACTTTTTGCAAAGGTTCACCTGTCTGTGTGCAGTTCAGACTGGTCTGCCTTAGATCTTGGACAAAAAAAGTCTAAAATCTGGACACAAAATCCCATTCCGACAATGGGTGAATTTTTGGCGTAAAAAAAAAAAATTCAGGTCTGAAAAAATACATTTCTCCCTCTGTATTTTGTATTGTGAACAGTAATTCCAGATTTGTTTGGTATCATTGTGGAGCTACATCCGTCTACTTTTCTGTAATACCACCCTTAAATGACCTGATGCCATAGAGCTTAGAAGTAGATTACTACCTCCAGAAGCATAAACATGGCACCAGGGATTAATGAGTTAAAGGTTTCATTTGTGAATATGTAAGACTGTTTCTTACTTGTAATCTGTAAAAACCTAAAGCAACTTAAAAATTTATAATAGCCACATAGAAGTCTATTGGTGAAAACCCCACAATGATATGACAGTATATGCCGAAGAATTAATGACAAGATTTTCAATATGTTCATTGTAGCAGCCAAATCTGAGGTCACACAGCACCATTTCCATTCACGACCAACATGATATCATAATCAGTTTTCTCGAGAAAACCTCATGTCGACATGATTTTCCATTAAGGAGAAGCAACAATGACAAGATTTTAAGAGGGCTGTTTGACCATGTTTGATTTTCAAGATGGCTGTATGACCATGTTTGATTTTCAAGATGGCTGTTTGTGGTTTCAGATCAGCATCATTTCAATTTAGTATTAACTAGTCATTATAAGAAGTCTCCTGGTGAAAGCCCTGATGTTACAGTGTTCTTTATCATACATTTCCAATGTAATCTTTTCATGGTGTCTGAGCTTAATCTGTTCTTTATCTGTGGATGAATATTCATCTGTACTGAGAACCTCCTTTTACAGTCTGCTAACTTAACCAGGTGGAACATTGTTGTTGTTGTTGTAGGGTTTAACGCCATTTTTCAGCACAGGATAGGCTATACATGGCGGCCAGTATTAATGGTGGAGGAAGAACCCGGGAAAACCCCGGAAAGAACCACCGACCCACGAGAAGCTACTGGCAAGCTTTCTCACATACCGACATTGGCTGAATCCGAGACTCGAACCCACGCAGACAGAGGTGAGATGGCAGTGATCCGTAACGGACAGCGCTTTAGACCACTCGGCCACTCGGGGCCCCTGCCAGGTGGAACAAGTTTGAAAACTGTTCTTTATGGTTGTTACATACAATTTTCCATGTCTTTTGCATACTTCTGCTCCAAAATAAGATTTTCTCACCAATAAATGCTCTGCAAAAGTTAAACTTTCTTCAATAAGCACTATACTGACTACAATGCAAGATTTACATTTCCTAAATTGTTGTACATGTCTTAGGATTTCAAGTCCATTAGGTCTAAATGTCCAAAAAAAGGTATTTTGATCCAAAAAAAATCGTTACTTCTTAATTTCATTTTTAGATTATTATTTATTGTAACCTTTATGCTATGGCACTCTGCTTTTAAACTGCCTATATTTTAATTTGGCTTGTTTGTCTGCCTTTTCTACATTTAAATTGCCTATATTTTAATTTGGCTTGTTTGTCTGCTTTTTCTACATTTAAATTGCCTATATTTTAATTTGGCTTGTTTGTCTGCCTTTTCTACATTTAAGCAGATATCCCTGGTAGAACTTTGTTAACTACTCCAAACTGGAAGTGGAAGAGGTATTCGCTTAAAAGGTTGTAAATCATTTCCAGTTTATCTTGAACCATTCATATTACTTCTAAGGCCATTGTGAATATTATCACTGTATTCACTTTGATTACAGGAATATTGTTCACTCATTCAACTTTCAATCTATTATATTTCTGAAACTTTAAGTTCCTATAAGTTAATTATGACCAGAAATAGAAAAGCACACTAATAAGCAAAAATAAAATCAAACCTGAACCTCAGTGCATTTCTCAGTCCATATTACAAGTTCAATAATCATTTTTCCACAAACAACAAAAACCATTTGCATTAAGAATTTAATGTTCTTTTGAAATATCAGTGCAAAAAAAATAACATCAAAGCTCAACACATTCCTGAGTGGCAATTGTTAACAAGCACATTAGCAGACTTCAAAGTAAAAATGTTGTTCCTTGATGATAGATTCATGAAAAAAAGTGATGAAGAAAGTTACCTTTTTCATAAAAATCACTTTGTTTATTCAATAAACAGGCGAGGATAGAGAGTAGATTTGAATACTGTGAAGATGAATTTGACAATTAAACAAATCTGATTGTTAGAAGAAAAAAAAAGAAATAAGTTTAGGTGTGCCTCAAAACCATGTGTTATTTTTCTAAATTTAAGTTAAACAATAAGTCTCAAACTGGAAAAAATTAAAATTAATTACATTTAGTTTTTTATATAACACCAGAGACCAGTTTTATGTGATAATATGAAAACTTGACACCAAATTTATTTTCCACAAACTAATATCTTTTTAGTTTTAAAGGTGTGTAGTTTTGTGATATTTTCTTACAATAGTTGTTGTTGTTGTTGTAGGGTTTAACGCCATTTTTCAGCACAAGATAGGCTATACATGGCGGCCAGCATAATTGGTGGAGGAAGAACCCTGGAAAACCCCGGGAAGAACCACCAACCCACGAGAAGCTACTGGCAGGCTTTCTCACGTACTTCTTACAATAGTTAATGTCCACTTTTAAAGGCCAAAATGTGACATTGAACAGTAAGTAGCATGTACATGTTTAAACTGTCCTGACTGACTCTTGCTGACTGGAAGCAGGAAACTATAATATAGTAAGAATGTCGCTCCTTAAGTTAGTGCCTGGTGATGCATATAGATTCTTGAGAAAATTGGGGACAGAAATTAAGTTCTATTCTTCACTGAAATTACTTGGTTCACAACATTAATGGCCATTGATAGAGTACAAGAGCCAATACAGAATAATAATAATAATAATAATAATAATAATAATAATAATGCTTTATTTAGAGAGGGTGACTCATTAGTCAAGGACTATTCTCCCTTGAGGCCCTCTTTAGGAGAGTATAACAATGCACATTATATGAAGATAGCAATAATTAGTGTTTATTTTAACATGCTTAGTATTAAAATACTAAATTCCATTATCTATTAGAAACACATACATGCTCATGATATCTGTTCTTAAATACTCTAATATTTTCAGCAGATTTTACATGTAGTGGAAGCTTGTACAGTAGTCCCCCTCTTGAACGGCCCCCCTGACCAGTGGCCACCCGCTCCTTACGGCCAGAATCCGTTGGCACCGACGAGTTTGTGTTCAAAAGTACCCCTTGCGAAAGGCCTCCCGGCTAACGCGACCAGCATATTAGTGCAAAATTATATAATTTACCCCTCACAAGCGGACGCATTTTATTTGAATATGTATCCAGAACCAGTATTTTATTCATAATGTGTGTGTAATCCGATTTCTGTTTCCCGATGTCAGGTTTTCGTTACTGAAAGAAGTGTTGTGTAAAGTACATTTATCACTAAGGTTAATATTATATCATTTACGCCTCACAAGAAGCCAAATTTATTCCATAAAAAACCGAGAAAGACTCAAATTTTAATCCATACAAAAGGGTATGTACATGTAATCCAATTAGCCTTACTGCTGTGTTATCATAAGATGTCCGGTTTAGTCACTCTGATAATTGTTAAGATTACAATTACTGAACAGTAGTAACAGCTGAGAAGTGGCAGTATCGATGTACAATACCCAAGTCAGCAGGAAAATGGTTTGGTAGCATTTATGGCTTCCCTCAGTAAGATGTTGAACTTGTTCACTTTGATAATCAGTGGCTATTACTACTGACAATAATTGTCAAAATTACAAATCCTAGTGGCCGCGAGGTCAAATCTGCATGATGTTAATGGTACATGTACATATCGAAGCCGTTTTGGCTTCTCTCACTTAGTTTCAAGAAATGTATAAAAACAATAGGGTACCAGACTGCGACTAACGAATCATGTGACAAGATCACTTCCTTTAAAAACACACGGCAATTTGTTTAGATGCATACAAAATTGTTTTATCAGTATTGTAGTTGGCAACATGAATAACTTACTGCAAAAAGATCAACATGTCATCCAGGAAAATAAAAATTCTCAGTTTAGAGGAGAACGTGAAAGTAATTCAACTGACAGGGGAGGTCGTCGAGGATCCTTGCAGAAAACTAATGTCGGGAAGACTCAGATAAACAAGATCGTGAAAGATAATGAAACAATTCTGCAGAAGTGGAAAGTTGAACTGGGATATGACGACTTTACCGCAAGTAACGGATGGTTGGACAGATTTCAAGTGTGACACAATATCAAATGTTCTGTCCTTACTGGCGAATCGGCTGATGTTAATAATGAAGTCAAAGATTGGAACAAAAGACTAAAGGATATATGCAGGGGATATGACAGCAAGGATATTTTTTAATGTGACGAGACTGGTTTGTTTTTTAGACTGTTACCAACAAAGTGACAGATGATGTGAACTGTAACATAATTATAAAGACAGTTTTAAAACTATATCAATGGTTATTCATAGCATTCTTTTGAAAATGATGACAAAGTTTGTTTCACATTTATTTCACATCATGCATGTGATTTTTTAATTAAAATATTAAATATTTAAAATTAAATGTACTTGTGACTTTTTTCATATGTATTTACTATTCACATTTGTCATCCCCCTCTAGAAAGGCCACCCGCATTATAAGGCCACTTCCCTGCTGCATTAGGAGTGACCTTATAAGAGGGGGACTACTGTATACACAATTCTGTGCCTTTCAAAAAAAATGTTCTCTCTCATAAACATCGTTATTTTCAAAGTTTAAGGGTAAAAGTGCAGGAAAAAAACTTTTTGCAGTATAGCTCATGTATATTTTTTTAAATATATTTTTAATATATGATGCCTGATCTTGCAGAATCAACTCTGAAATGGATTATGACATCTATATTCCAGTGTTCTTTATCATACATTTCCAATGTAAATAGTACAGTGTTCATTTGTAATCTCTTTTCAAGTTTGATACGTGTTCGTGTTTTCATTAATTTCTTAAAAGTGGGTCTTGGAAATAGCTTGGAAAATAAACGGACAACTCTTTCTCTCTGCATCTGTATCTGCCTCTCTTCTATTTCTTTCCCTCTGCATCTGCATTAGCCTATCATCTCTTTCTCTCTCTGCAACTGCAATTCTTTTCTTCTTTCTGTAACTGCATTTGTCTATCTCTTTCTTTCTGAACCTGAAGCTTTTTTTAAACTCTATTTCCATTTAGTATTGTCATTCAATTCTATTACTTTCATTTCAGAGCCGGGTAGAGACTTACTAATCAAACAAAAACACATTTATCCAAAAAAAATTTTTCCACCAAATATTTATTCTTTCTTTCTTTGTTAAAGAAGCCTTCGCCTCAGATAGATCATAGTGTCTGGCAAGCTGGAGTAATTCATGTTTACGCGTCAGGAGGTAATAGTCTACTTCCGTGCCCTGTAGCATGAAGGTCATTTGAGATACACTAAAGTGGGTGGCATTATAAAAAAGGTAGACAGATGTTGGTCTACAATGATACCAAATAATAAAAAAATACAAAGGGAAACGTGCAATGTTTTTGACTGATTTTGTTTCCACAAAAAAATTTGCCTGTTGTCCAAATCCGATTTTGTTTAAGATTTTAGACTTTTTTTTTGCCTCAGATCTAAGGCAGACCAGTCTCAACTGCTCACAGACAGGCAAACCTTCACAAAAAGTAGGATAAAATGGGCATTTGGAATAAAACGTGGTCTGAATATGAAAATGATGGGTCCATTAAGAAAAGGACTCCAACTTCCAACTTTTACCCTTCTGCTCCTGTGTGAGTGAATTAGCAAATGAAAATGACATTTTTATCACAACTAGGCATTGGGTTAACCGGAAATCTCTTGGAAGTCAATGTATTAGGATATATTCAGAAATAGCCCCCAAAATGTGTTTCCTACTAACATTTCAGGCATAAACGAAAAAACCTCCTGGGCTTAATGAGTTAAACTAAGTAATTGAAAGGAGCAAAAACCATCAATATGTTTTACAAAATTCAACAAATAATTTACTTCCCAAACAGTCCTAAAAGTTCTATCACAAATTCAAGTGTATGAAGTTCCAAACGAATTCTAAGGTATTCCAAATAAGTTCCAATAATGAATGTATTGATATGCCTGAAGTCTCAAACATGCTAATGTACCATTGACCTGGATTGTGGTGATGTGCTAAGTCTTTTGATGTATCACACTATTATAATTCAAAACTGTTCTTTTCTGAAATCACAGTAATTCCAAAATGTTCGTCCAAGAATATTACTGGTGAGCACTTTGTATTTCCAGTGAATAGTAATTTCAATAAACAAATCCACCCAAATAAGAAATAAAAACACAACAATATGACTGATTCTGCTTCAAGATGTTAATTCAAGAATAAGTAATTTTTCAAGTAAAACACAGTCTATAAAACCCTAAGACACAATAACAGAACCTGGATGTATGCCAGCCTCCTTTATCAAACACTGAAAGTTGTCAATAAGTTTAGGAATTTCGAAGTGGAAATTCATCCTAGACCCTGACCCAAAAATTTCTTTAATCCAAACTCATAGAGAAATATTAGCTATGTATTATTCTGTTTACAAAATAAATGTTACTAGTTAGGTACAACATGAAATTGAGTTTGAGCAAGGTTAAGTACAATATATAGATGTATATAACATATAATCATTTAAGAAAAGCCAACAAATGATACAAATTAACCATGCATAAAAGCAGCATAAAACTTTTTATGGTTGCAATAAAATTCATTATGGCCTTTTACTAGATTAAGTGACTTTTCACTAGACTGGATGGGGGGAATCAACCAGAGTGTACTTCCACTACTTATAATGGTCACTTAATACCGTGTCCCTCTGTCCATGTCCACCATATTGATTGGGCAATCCATAAAACATGATGTGTGCACCGTATCCTATCATTTGCTCCTTTTGTAAGGAAAAAATTAAAAAACAAAATTGTTATCACAGAGAAAAAAAATCAAATGGAAATGACGTGTCAATAACCTATCGTAACATAGATCAAATTCTTGCGATTTTTTTATGCATAAAATATTAAAGTATGAAGTTTCCTGTTTGTGACTATTGGAGCATTTGGCTATTGGGACACACAAACACAAGATACAACATGTCAACTAATTTTGCTATAATGTCTAGTATGGTATGAATTTTCTTAACATGTAAATTTATAATTGGTCAAATGTTTATATTTTAATTGACTGCCTAAAAATGTCAACATGCCATGCATAAAAAAGTTAAATTTGGTTATCATTAATAAGCATTATAGCATTAATTCAACTGTTACCAAAGCTTGTGAAAAAAGTTTCTAATGTTATGTGCAACTGATTGTGATAACTTGTGCAGTAGTGATTTGGATTCAATATTTTATGAGAGTGATGAAGTAGAAGAGAGTTGTGATCTGCAATCAATATGAGTACCATAAAGTTGATTACATGGAAGACAAGGAATTAATTCCTCATGTCCATCTCTCTTTCTCTTATTAATGGCTATAAAATTCTCTCTACACAAACATGCAGAGACCTTTTATTCCTTTTTCCATCCCTTCCTCTCTCTTGCTGTGGATAAAATCATGGATGTTAAATTTATATTTCTCAAACATGATGATCAAAAACAGAATTACCATTTTTCCTGATCGTTCCTTTAACCATAAATAAAGTTCTATTATTCAGCAAGTGGAGGACAAATAACAGGCCAGCCCATAAGCTCTTCTGGTCTATGACCAGAACAGCTAAAAACGAGCCCCCTATGGGGGCGCTCACCAATTAATATGTACTTTAGAGAGAGTGACGTATGTAACGTGAAGTAGTTCGCTCTTAAAACATGCACAATGGAGAGAATGCTGGCATACCTATATGCTACAGTAATGTAATGTGGATGATATTTCTTTGGATATTGTACTTTTGGAAATTTTACATGATTTAAGCACAATGCTAACTAAAATGACTGCTCCCTTGTGTTAAAAAATCAGCCTGAATTAGTCTAAAGTACATTATACATAGCAGCTATTAAAAAAGGGAAAATGAATTTTGCCCGACTAGACAATACCAGCTTCTGAAAGTGCAATGAATGAATTACCAAACATATAAGTTCAGGAAGTGAAAATGACCAAGTAGAGCTAGCACTTTTTTTGAAAGGTGCACATTTGAAGTAAGGCCAAGCTGTATACTCTATAACCCATAGTACACCCATCAATCATACACCAAAATAAAGGGAATTAAAGGTTCCTTGCATTATACCTAAGATATACAAGGTCTTTTTTAAATAGCCAGTATAACCAGTGAGGAAAGCTGGGGAAATTCTTTTTCTTTAAAATCCTAACCCTATGGAAAATACGAAACTGTAGAGTGCCACCTATGTCATGATGCTTTTCCATACTTGATCTAATTCAACTGGATGTTTTTTCGAATTTGATCTGATTCAACTGGATGCTTTTTCAAATTTGATCTAATTCAAATAGATGCTTTTTATGAAGTTGTTTAAAGGTTTTTCTATTTTTCTGTAAATGTGGCCATATTGGATGAGAGATCAGCATCCATTAAAATATAATCTTTTAGGCCTACATGCCATTATTACTGGTCCAGTGGTTTCAAAAAGTTGTAAACACAAATTATAGATGGAGGACCAAACCATAAGCTCACTTGGTTTTATGGATATATCAGTTAATAATTATTCAAATTATTGTCTGGAAACAAAAATGAGTAGGTCTGACAACAATGGGTCATAATGCTAAATGATGACAAAGAAGCTGACAATCAAACTCAACCAAGGTCTTATTAAGATGCACATCTTATCTAGTTGAAATCCGATATTATGGGAGTTATTCTGTAGAAAAGTGGGTCGGTCAGACAATTAGGGGGTGGGGATGGCAAAATAATTACACTCAACACTGACAAACCAAGTCAAACAAATATCTTCAACATGAAGCTGCATGGTAAATTATGTTACAATCCAACAAAATTCAAGGGAAGTATTGTGCAGAATCAAAATGGTAGATCAAGAATTCAGGAGCTATAATTCCACTAACGGATAATGCAGAATGCTAAAAAATGACCTTGACTAAGGACTTCTCAATATCAAGCTGCACAACAAAATTTAGTTGAAATCCAAAATTAATTAAAAAAATTATTGTGGGAAAAGAAAGTGGATCTTACAATCAGAGGCTGTCAATCTGGTAAACAATGACAAAGAAAGCTGACATCAGGTTTAAATCCAATAAAGATTATGAAGTTACTGTGCAGAAACAAATCTGGGTCTTACAATCTTGGGCTAGAACTCATTATATGATGACAAAGAATGCTGACAAACTAACTCAGTCAAGAACTCACAAATATTAAGCTCCACACCAAATTTAGATGAAATTAATAATAATTAAAGAGGTTCATGTGCAAAAATTTAAGTTGAATCAATAGATGAATGGAAAGACAAAATGAAGGAAATAGGGACAAACGAAAAGGCCCAATTTAACATTCCCATTTCTAAAAAAAGATGGGGGACATTGAAGTAACCAAGTGAAAAGTGTTTCAATGATATGAATAAAACAAGATCATATATTTTTTTAAGAACCTGTCGTGCAAGTTCTTCCTGTCTCTTGCGTAGCTGAGCCTTTTCTTCCTGAAGTTTCTGAAGCTGTGCTTGTCGTTGAGAAGAATCATGTTGTGCTTGTACCTGCCGCGTGCTCGGGGCTTGTGATGTTGGCATCATGGAGGGTGATGAGCACTGCTGTGGAGAGTGCTGGTGAGCTGCGATTGGTGGCAACTGCTGAATCCTCATTCCAGGTCTCAGCATGTGAGGTGCTGCAAGAGGAAAATAGTGATCAGTGTCCTCAAAGGGACTGAGGCTTAACTGGTTGAAAGGAATTTCAAGCAATTCAAAAGAACACCATTTTTTCATTTCAACTGTCATGTGTTCAAACCATCTCTCATCTTCTGAAGCAATAATAAATTCTCAAATTAGCTGCCAGGTTCACAAATTGGATGTCAGCTTGGCACCATTTTCATTCAGACCCAACTAAACAGAATGAGAATACTTTTAGTGAAACCCTCGTACTAATATGGCCATCAATTCTGGAGTAGCAGTAATAAGATTCAAGATGACCAATGTGGCAGTCATATAGGAATTGATACAATTTTCATTTAGGTCCAACCAGATATCATTAAGAAGTTGTCAAGTAAAAACCCATTGTTGATATGGCCATCCATGAAGGAAGTTGTTAAGCAAAAACCCATTGTTGATATGGCCATCCATGAAGGAAGTTGGTAGGTAAAAACCCATTGTTGATATAGCCATCCATGAAGGAAGTTGTTAGGTAAAAACCCATTGTTGATATGACCATCCATGAAAGAAGTTGTTAAGTAAAAACCCATTGCTGATATGGCCATCCATGAAGGAAGTTGTTAAGTAAAATCCATTGTTGATATGGCCATCCATGAAGGAAGTTGTTAAGTAAAAACCCATTGCTGATATGACCATCCATGGAGTAGCAATAAGAAAGTTTTCAAGATGGATGCCATATTGGGCATCACATCAGCACCATTTTTCATTCAGAACCAGCATGACATCATAAAAAGTCTTTTAATGAAAGCCCCATGTTGACATGACCATCCATTCAGGAGAGTATTTATAAGATTTTCAAGATGGGCCCTGTGGTGGCCATAATGGGTGTCAGAAGCATCATTTTCATTTAGGACCAACTAAAGCATGAGATGAATAAGTGTGCAAAGTCTTATGACAATCCTTCCAGTGATTTATGAGGAGTAGCAATATCAAACTTGTGTTAATGGATAGATGAACAGCGGATGATGGACAACAGACCATCCCATAAGATCTTCTGGTTTGTTTGGTGGTCTCAGTTGTAGAACAAATTCAGAAAAAAAGAATAAAAGGTTTTTCTTCTTTGTCGTAAAACAAAATCTCTGAACATCTTAGATTGTGTCATAATTACCACAGAGAAAGATTAGAATCATGACTATTTTCACACACTATTATTCATTTCAGCAATAAATTTTACTCAATTTAATTATGGACAATTAAAAATTTCCAATGTCAATCACTTGGCTGTAATAGGGGCTGTTAAATAGGATGCTCCAAGTCAGATGGCTTTGTGCAATATAAATTATACCATTCCCAAGCCAGCATCTGAAACTGATATCCTCCTTTAATTATTAATACTTGTCAATATTTCACATCTGAAGTCAGGTCCCTGTTACAGTACACATGCAGTAGGTTCTATAGGGTTTTTAAGCAGTGGCCCTCCTGTGACATCACAAATCACTACCTCATCTTTAACAATAGAATTCAGTCCCTGCTTCAAACAAACAGACAACAGTAGACACTATCTTTATTACAAAACACCATACGTAGAGAAAATGAATAAAGTAAAATAACTTTGAATATAGTGAAGCAGAAATTGCTTTTGTAACTACTTTTCTTACTACCTAACAACCTATATGTAAGGCTGTTCTGTTCTATTTGTACATTATCTTAAATACTATTTACACACCTGTGATTTAATGCACTATAATACTTATCAAAGCAAACTATTATTTTAAGATCCATTTAAGACATGTAATATATTTTTCTGATTTTACTGTTTTATTGTACTTTCCACAATTTTAAAAGCTGACTTGTTTTCATTTTTAATAATAAAATACTAATTATAAACATTAGTAATTCTTTTCTACTAAATTCAGCCAATGTCAATGGAAAATACAATAGCATGTGTAGAAATGTTCGGTAGGAAATATCCTGGTCAAGAAATGACATGACCCCCGCACCCCCCACACCCCCCCGGCCAGAATTTCAGTCAAGGTTTTATTGTTTATTCATTTGGGTAAAGTGCATGGTTAAAAAGAATATGTGAAGTTAAAGTCTTTTGAGTCCAGGCCCTCGAGTCTTTGTGCCACTTCTGTAAAGTAAAGGCAAATAAACGATGAAGTAGCTTTGTGTCCTACACGTCAAACAATTTTTACTGTCAGTTAAAATCACAAGAATTTTGTGATGGGGATGGAGTGTTTAATATCAAATCTGAAAGGGTTAGTTTGTTTTACTGTGTCTAAAATGGGCACCGTGAAACAATTTTTATTATTCAAATGTACTTTATTCTTGTAATTCACTTCCAAAGATATACAACTGAATCAAACAAAGATCAAATTATTTTTCTAAAAATAATTATTCTTTTTCTTTTTCTTCTTCTTACTGATCTTCATATATCTTTGCAGGGCAAAACAATGCATAGAGGCTGGAACAGTCAGTCCAATTTCCGTAACAACATTTCACAACCATTATTTAAAAGTCCTTGGACAACAAACAAAAGTTATCGCTTAAAGATGAAAACAACAATAAGGTTTACTGGACACTGTATCATATGTTTGTCTGCAAACAAAAAGGCCAGCAGCACAATGCCTAATGGGTAAATGACATCATACAATAGCTAAAGCTTTCTTAATAGCCCTATTACTTCATAACCTTACTTGCCTCAAAGCTGTGTATTACACAACCTCCTGAACAAGTGCTGAATACCTGCCATATTCCCAGACAATGTTGGAGTTTTATTGCGACTCAAAATTGTGTTGTGACGTCCCAAGAGGTGTCAGTGCACATGATCAAAACGAAGTATAAGATAACTTTTCATATAAGCCTACAGAAAATGATTGGAAATTCAAATCTGAATAAAAGAAAACTTGACTATTTTCTTCAAAGCATGTTGAAGTTTTATTGAGACTCAAAATTGTGTTGTGACGTCCCAAGAGGTGTCAGTGCACATGATCATAACAAAGTATAAGATAACTTTTCATATAAGCCTATAGAAAATGATTGGAAATTCAAATCTGAATAAAAGAAAACTTGTCTATTTTCTTCAAAGTATAAGATACACTTAAAAAGAAAAAAAAAAACAGATGCAAAACATAGTATTGTCAAATATCATCACTATATACAAACATAATCACAATCATATTGACATTAAATTGAAAGCAAGTTTTCTGTCTTTAAAATCCATTGGCTATAAAGACTTAATTAGATGAAGTCTGCACTACTTTCAGTAGTTCAATAGGCGTTCTGAAGTTAATGCAAATCATTAGTGTTCGTCTTTGCACTCACAGGAGACTGAATGATACTGTTATTCAAACTTACCTGCAAGATTTTCATAGCAAATACTGGTCAGAATGGAATTGTTCTTGACGAACATAATGTTAGCACTCTCAGAAATGTGTATGATGTAGTCTGACTTTGAGATAGGCTTACCTCTAAAGAAAAGTGAATATACATGCACATTTGGGACTAACCAATTTTGGGGAAGGGGGGAGGAGGCATAATATTTTCAGTTTCAATGGGGGCTTTACAAGTAATACAGCAGTATTAAATGCCTCTGTCCAGTATGGGTGTCAACACTTTATCTACTTCATCAAATCAACTGTGAAAACATGACCATGTGCTTATTAATGTCTATCAAGCTCTCTATTTCCTGGCTAAAACCATCCTAAAAAGCATGGGTCAATTAATAGTTAGTATTTTAAGAAGATAATGTAATGAATAATAATAAATAGAACTAGTGTTCAATTCAGTGTGTTGAATAAGTTTCATACAGGCATTGTTTCTATTTCAAACAGACGTCATACGCTCACTCCATACTGACTTACGTTGAAGTTGTTTACAGTATGTGCAAGGAAATATGTTCCACCCTTACTGCTGTGTTTCACCAGGAGTTCTGGCATTTATTTTTGCTGGACTTTGTTTGCTTCACTGATAGCATATTGCTTCCAGAATCATCTTAAAAAATTAATCACAACTGAGCACTATTCCTACAACTGAAATAATCATGCTTTGCATTTGATATCATTATGGAGCAGAATCCGACTTAAAACAAAAAAAGCTGCTGTTTACAAACTTGCCAATAATGTTTAATACAGATGATTTAAAAATTCTTATTCAAAACGGTAATGTACAATAACTTTTGTTCTTCAACTTGCATCCCTCTAATTTGCCAACAACTTAAAACGAATTGGGTTATTCCATTTTGTAAACTTAACCTATGCAAATTAGCACAATAGGCTCCCCCACACCAGTCTTCAAAGGACTTGGCACATCACACTAGTTAATGTCAGCCAGTTAAGTAATATGTGAAATGCTGGTTGTTTATACCTGACCTTCTTGCCTTTTACTTACCTGTATGACAATTTGTTGTTTAAACTGCCAAATGGGTAGCTTTATGTGAGCTCAAAGCAGGACAGTTTACCATTTATATATGCCATGGGCAGATACTTGAAGTGATGTTTGTTTTTTCCTCAAAAATTACTGCAAACAGTGTTTTTCGAAACATGACAGTATCAGTTGGTTTGGGAGAAAATGAACTTTTCCAGAATGAAACATTATGTTATGGCAGGTATGGTGCTGTTGTCGACCGTGTGTACTGATATTTACTATTTAGGTATGACTATTTAAAATCCCCTCTAAAGTGGACCTGTACGCAACATCTGCTTGTCAAATTATTGGTGATTTACTAGGTATTTACCCATCTATTGCAGCCATTCAACACAAAGTGAGCATGGAATGATTATGTGCCCCATGGCTGTGGGTGGAAATATGAAAGTCATGCAAGCTGTACTATATAAGACCTTATCAAAGTATTTATGAATTCTATGTAAATGAAAAATCTTAACAAACTGCTGATGCTGCCAAAGCTGCTTAACCCATCAGGAAAAAACAACTGCTGTGTCTCACTTCTCAATACCATAGCATAGGATGCTGGGTTACAAAGAAACCAGGCTGCATAGGAGGCTTGGTTACAGGTCGACTGGTCTGCAGAGGGACTGGTCTGTAGAGAAGGCTGAGTTACAGGTCGACCAGTTTTCTAAAGCTTCAATGTAATAGCTGAATTTCTTTATTTAATTTTTTTTTGTTGTTGCAATGCATCAACACTTTCTGGGTATTTCAAAAGCATATCTACATGGTAATCGTTGATAAAGTTTCTGGTCATTCAAATTTTATCTTGCTTTGGTATATTAATAATTTACATTATGAGCACAAATTCCTGAAGATGCATTTCCTTATAAATGTCTTTATTTTATACCAATTATTGTATTAGTTATAATATAATTTTCTGGGTCCCCCTTATAATTCCCCAATTTAACTGCAGACAAAAGTGTCAACTTTTGCAAGACCAGTGCTCATAAAACCATTTTTCTGACAATGTACAGGGCTGGTGAATTTAGAAAAATAACAAACCATAACTCAAATTCCACAAGCCTCATATTTCCGTAGCTAATAATTGCCACATGTTTTAAAACTATTAACGGTCACACAACATTGCAATTTCTGTACTTCAAATATGAACATAAATAAGCGCAATCATATTAAATTGAGATCACGAGTCAATTCAGATCTCAAAATATTTACATAATACAATGTTTTCCATCAGGTCCAAATGGCAGCCATTGTCTTCTTGCTCTATCAATTTACTCCTTACTCAATGGATCATCAATGCTCATTAGCATCTGAAACATGTATTCTGTTGAAAGTCTGCTTAACAAAGTGACCAGTAGGTCTTCTGTTTACAGTACAGTGTTGTCTGTATGACAAGGTAACAGCAAATATTCTGTTGACAGTACAGTGTTCTTCTGAGTAACAAAGTAACCAGCAGGTATTCTGCCAACAGTAAAGTGCTCTCCTGTTTCTGTTTCAAAGTACTCTTCATAAACAACATGCTGAATTCACCACTGATGTGAAATGCGGGGGGGGGGGGGCTAATTTTAATTATGCAATACTTCTGTCACTATTGCACAGCTTTCACTTTTCATGACAAAAAACCTTGTCCATTCAATATGAATAATCTTCCCACAGAGTGGATAATTGCCAATAAGACATAGTCCACTCACGCAATTTGCATGGTCATGTGCAGAAGTCCCCTTTGTCATATACAACTATTATGCCAGGACATCACAGCATGTTGGGAGGAGGGCAATAGTAATGGGTAAGTACTGCATAATTCAAATTGTTTTTATTAACCCCAAACTATATTTTAATAACAGGAACAGAATACTATCGCTACTGCACATCTGAATTTGTCAATTAGGTGGGTAGCTTGAGGTGTTAAATCATTAACCCCTGCTGCCAAGTAACTCATCGTTTACCTCCCTCATCTCCTTCGTGCCACAATAACATGGCACAGTTTACCTAGCTTGTATACCGGGCACAGATTTTGAGTGGCAGTATTAGCCTAGGCCTGAATCCTGCATGAGTGGTGTGAACCATTGGTTGATTTCAATCCATTTCTTAATTATGCAGGCAGTTTAACCAATAAATTTTAGCTTACACAGATCAAGTGTACACTGCAGAACAAAGGGAATTTTTTTTACT
The DNA here is from genome assembly GCA_028554795.2 of Sinohyriopsis cumingii. Taxonomy (NCBI): domain Eukaryota; kingdom Metazoa; phylum Mollusca; class Bivalvia; order Unionida; family Unionidae; genus Sinohyriopsis; species Sinohyriopsis cumingii. The sequence continues at coordinate 34,041,665 of CM068828.1, read as the reverse complement.
TTCATAGAGGCAGAAATACTAGAATTATTTAGATCTGAAAATGATGCAAAAAGACAATGATAAGCCACTGGGAGTAGACATTTACTTGACTGACACTGATAGAGAATTTTCAGGATTTTCATCAGACAAGACTGACAATGAGATTATTTTTAAAGAGAATAAAGAAGAAGAAAATGAAAGAATAAGTGATTGATGGATCATAAATTATAGAACACACATCAACAAGAGGCCATTCGTAGGACCAACACCAGTATCAACAACGCATTTAGACACCGATGCAAATGAATTTAATTTTTTAGAGATTTTTTTCCCCAGCATTTTTTATTCAGCTGATTGTAGGCAAGACCAATCTCTATGCAAGACAAAAGCAGGAGGAGAAAGAAAAAAAAAAATGGAGAGATATTACGGAGAGTGAAATGAAAGCATGGTTGGGGCTGAAAGTTTTTATGAGTATTCTTCAGCTCCCTGAGACGGCCATGTAATGGTCAACAGATGCCCTAGTTGGAAACCTGAGTGTGAAGAGGATGAGGAGGAGAGAGAGGTTTGATAAAATATCACAATATTTTCATATAAATGACAGTCATCGTAATCCCCCCCCAGACTTCAACCAGGTCACGACAAGTTGCAAGCTGCATTATATAATAATAATTCAGAGTTTGTTCAAGTGTTAGTTTTTAATTTTAAGTGGAGAATTCTAAGGAAGAAAGGAAAGTAAAGAGCAAGGAGAATATGTGTCATATTGCTAGGATGTCTGCAGTGTGGCAGTTTATAGTGATGTCTAGCACTGGGGCATCATGCCGCAGACATGTAGCATTATGTCCCACCCAGTTACACTATCCTGACACCAGGCTGACCAGTCCTAACATTAACCTAATACTAACCTCTTAATGCTGAGCACCAAGTAAGGCAGCTGATAGCACCATTTTTAGAAATCTTTGGTATGACTAGGCCAGGGTTCGGATGCTCTAACCACTAGGCCACCAGTGAGGTCAGTTTGCAAGAGAGATGACAAGTGGAATTTCTTAGTACATAAAACAGAATTATTTTCATGTGTTGATGGTGTTAACTATTCCGTGTGAATTCATAAGGGATTTTATAGATTATTCATGGCAAGGGAAGCAAATTGGTAAGTACCGTATATACTCGCGTATAAGCCGACCCCCCAAACTGAACAGGTTTAAACAATAAAAGCCGACCTACAACTCGGAGACATCTCAAGATGCACGAGGTAAGTTCTAACTGCATTTATTTAGGCAAACTTATATTTTAAAAAAATTACATGTACACCTATCTTGAGGTTGGCGTGAATGATTATTAAAAAATAAATGGTATAAACTTGTTTGAAAAGTAATTTATTTCATTTTCTGTTTTCTTACTGTTTCTGCCTAATTTAGATTTGTGTATAATTTGATCGAACGATGACAAGAATTTAGCAATCACGAGTTGCTGTAACACTACCTCTCCCTTTTGACTCGATTATTGTTTGTTAATGCATTATTGCATTGGACAATTTATATCAGTGCACTGGTAATTACATTTTACTTTGCTTTCAAATTATAAATACCTAACTCATTATTATGTAATCCCAGTATGACAACACAATGAACAAACAATATGGTTCGATTCAACGCTCTCAATTAGGCTACTGAACCTATTTACATAATACACTGTACATTGTAGGTTTGATTACGCGTGAAGTAAGTACATCCCTTGGAGTCGAATCATGGGCACCATTATGCTAAACTTTGATTACATCTCCCAACTACAATAAAAAAGTTTCAGAAATATTACTTTGAAAATTATGCTAATACCGTAAAAGCTGAGTTGTAGTTACCTTTGATGTAAGCAACCTTACACCATGCCTGTCAACTTTCATACCGGGAGGGAACAAAATTCCCCGATTTTTGGGACTGCTCCATGCCTACAAACGGATTTCATATCTTCAGTTTTCTGCAGAGACTCAAAATCATTGCATTATGTCTTTTATTTTCATTTCTTCTAAACAAGAAACATTCTACATGTTCTGTTGTATCACCTGTGGATTATTGTTGTGATGAAATAATTACTATAAAGAATTCGCTTCATCACTAAATAGAATGTTAAGTTTAAACATTATTCTCATCATTTAATGATTTTATTTTACCTCTACAATAATACAAAAATCAAAAATAAACAAAAACAAAAAAAAAGTAAACCACAACAATAAAACTGTCCACAATTAATTTCAATCCCATGAATGATCGCTACGAATGCTGTAACACCATGTGCTGTAGTGCCATTCCCACAAAAGAAACTTACACGAGTGAACGCCTGGCATTTTTATAACGTATATACCAATGTTAATTACCATCGTTAAATTAAAAGGAATGAAAATACATGCCAAGAAGCAAATGTGACCTCAAAAAACTAATTCAGAATACATATTTTATTATAATAAACAATACTAAATGCTTTACGAGTTGACAATAAGCTCAGATATACAACGAGGGGAAAATAATATGGTACCATGAGGCTGGCTATTTTGGTACCTTTAGTTCAACAAAATTGGGAATCCTTTGCTGGTGCTCGCATAACACAACAGTGTAGAACGTGGTTTCTTTGAATTATGATGGAGGGCCAATAATTTTCATAAAATAGTTGCATGGATAAGGATTAACTTTTAATTAGTCGCACTGGCTTTCTTTAGGTATTCTGCAGTTTGACCACAGCTGACCAAAATATGAAAATAGGGTACGTCCTAGGGGAAAATAAGGCATGTCACTGGGAGAAATGGCGATTCTTTTTCCACGCATATTGGACCAGGAAGATTGATCAATATTTACTGAAAACAAGGCTTTACAATTGCCACGAAAAACCTCCCGATTTTAGGTCCCAATCTCTATTATTTTTTTTCAGTCTCCCTACTTGGCTTTCGAAAAGTTGACAGGTATGCCTTACATCCCATTTTTACAAAACTATGGTAATCATGCTAATATTATGGAATAAAAGGCAATTACACATCAATGTACTGGTATAGTTACCGGTCGAATTCCCTCCTAACATAAGCCAGTTTCAGCATTTTAATGATTAACTGGCCTGTACTGCTGTCACAAAATGAAAAACAAATTCACTGACTTTCAACATAGGAGATGCCGAAACATCAAGGTTTCCATTGTGTGGAAAGTTATGTTTGTTCAGCTAAAACACACAACAAAAATTCACTGATGCTGATCATAGTTGATCTCTATGAGAATTATAGCGTTTATTATTACTACTCTTCGTGAACATGTAAATTATGATGGTTATGTGCCTTGTACAATTAAACGTGAGTGCCTTTTCAAAAATATTACCTCAATTTGTAGGATCGCTTGTATCACTGAAAATAAGTAACTCGTGAGTGCGTGATTCAACGTAAATGAAACAGCTATTAAGGACTAGCTGAAATGTTATCTGGAAAAATTCAATTCGGTTGAAACAATGAATAAAGCAAAATCTGCATCTAACATGTTTGGGAATAAGTAAGGATTTAAGTGATGCTGTGCACGCTTTGCACTGTGTAAGTACTGTACATTATAGTTCAGCATGGTCTACCTGGTAAACTGAACTGGCCCGCAAATTATGAAATTTACCTTTATTTAATTTCGTGTTGAAGAAATCAGAAAATATGCACAAGCATAATAACAAAATCAATCATAGTACTTTATAACAGTTTAATAATTGTCGGGTCACCGACAGTTACTTTTTTTTTTACATGCCTATGTTTTAGGACACGGAAAAAATTATTGTTTCGTGTCCCAAGATTTTCCGCCATTACAGTAGTCAACACAAAGACCTAAAAACTGTCAAGTTTAGACACTGGCCCATGGATAAGCCGATCCCCCTTCTTCCAGGCCTTTATATTTTCCTAAATTATTCGGCTTATACGCGAGCCTATACAGTAAATCATTTATTTGTACCTTTATGCACCAGTTTTATTTCTATATGTAGCATGAAATTTATATCATTATATACTTAATTTTATTGAGAACTGCTGTGCCGAAGTTCAGCTTAATTAACTCTTTCACTTCGACTGATGTGTATATCCACTGCATAAATGAGACTAGCCTCACCAGTGACTGATAAATCCGCTTTTAAACAGAGCACTATTACTCTCGGTGACTGATATATCCACTTGCCTTTTATGCTTCCTATACCCTAGTGACTGATAGATCCGCTCTGTATTTTCATGTTACAATTGGTCTTATTGGTCAATATATGGAAGTAAAAGGACATTCAACCAATAAAAACAGAGTTAACAAATGATTGTTCTTACTAAATCCGTTTTTTTTCTCCTTCAAATTTGTACCATGTGTTTGTTAATATATGTACATGCATTTATAGTTGACAGTGGAAACATTGGCGTTTGCTTACGATAGTGATTCAGATTCCGAATTTTCAGGTTTTTCTGAAGACAAATTTGACCACATTGAATTAAGAAGCATTGATAGTGATATTGATCTATCTTCTTTGTCAAGTCTGTCAGAAATTGAAACAGAATCCGATGATGAAGACGGCGCAATTACATGTATATATCTGATAAATAACTTTGTATAAAAGACTCACAGATAAATTTTAGTGTTTACAAACAGCGTTTTGTGTTATATTCCTGGATTTTATATCATTCATGTGGATGTCAGCAGGATAAAATAATCAAACAGATATAAGGTAGTTATAGCTTTTATATATGCATGGTTTTAGTCTGTAAATCAGTTTATTATACAGAAAATAACTAACACAATTAGCCCATATCCCCACATCATCAGCTAAAAAGTTATCATTTGGCTGCAGCAGCATTAGGCCCTGGTAGTCAGCCCACAAATCAGCTGCAGTAGTGACCCTAGCAGCTAGGCATAGCAGTGAGCCACTACAGTAGCACTAGAAGTTGAAGAGTTAAAGGAATATAAATTAAAAAATAACAAATTTATTGCAAGTAGATTATCCCCAGCACAGATCTGAATGTGTCTGGGTATATCTTTAAGTAGTGGAACTACTGAAGCTAACTGATTTGTTGCGAGAAGGCTAAAAATCCAGGTTCACTAATGAGAGAAACAGATGAAAATGTGTAGGTTGTTGTGTAGGAGGGAGGCCACGTGTTGCAACAGAAGAGGTAGAAAACTGGGTTGATATATCTACCCAGAAGATCGATGAACCAAGATCATGGTTCCACAGTGGAGCTATGAAAATGATATGGGCTGTGGAAGACATGACTTTTACTGGGGTAGCAGACAGAACAGTGAGTGAGATCCACTGGCCACACACTCTTGTCTGGGTCTGGAGAAATGTAAAAGAAAAGTCTGTTGTTGAGCCTGGTCACACACACGTCCACCAAAGACTTTCCCCACGGTGAGAAAAAGGAACTGTTAAGGAACGGTGAGGAGACCATTTCATGAAAATTGTTTTAGACGGTCCTCTAATACATTGTTTTTCCCCAAGAATATGTTACTTACAATTAAAGTATCTGGCTTGGTGGGTAATTCTTTCCCAGGCACCCATCAAAGGAGGTTCCCAACCTCCATGCCAAGAGATGGAAAACATTGGCCTCCATGATATCAGAGATAAGTTCTGATGGGTGTATTGTTGGTGGGGACCATGACACATTGGTTCTTTACTATTTCTGTGCACCCACACTTTCATTTCTAGATTGCTGATGTGGTGGAACAATTCATCCCAAGTCTAATGACTCTGGAGAAATATACCTTCAAGCTCTAATGAGTGCCGTAACTGGAATATAACGAGTGCCGCAATTGGAATCTGATGAGTGTTGCACCTGGAATCTAATGAGTGCTGCAACTGCAATCTGAAGCATCTGCAAAGAGATGTGAATGGGGGGTGGGGGTGGCTACATGCATGTGGAATGCAGTAAGGATTCTGTCCCAGTTTATTCACCAGTGCAATTGGCAATGAAAATCTGGTGGGTTAGAGAACTTCCTCCTAGAGGTTCCTAGGCAATTTTCACATTGCGAATCCAACTGACAAAGAGGCATCATTGAGGTTGTGAATTTGACAGTAACTGCATCTGTTCAAAAAATGTAGAAGATGGACACTGGGACAATTCACATTAGTACAATTCCCAGCAAATTGCGATGGGCCAGAAGTGGGTGTGAAGGATCGATGTCAATGATCCTTCAGATCTTGATAAACCACAGTTGGGACAAGTACTCTGAAGAGCTGCTCTAGAAGGTCTTAAATGTGGTTAAGTAAGACTTTTTGAGGAATCCAGCACAATATTAACAGTGGATGCACAAATTCCACTGATAAAGTGAACTCCAGAATGTGAAGACAACAGCTTCTAGAATGAAAGGTATTGCAATTGGGTTCATAGCGGCCCCTTCAGCATATTAAATAATTACTATGAAGAGGTCAGTCTGGGAATCAGAAGCTGGACTTTCTGCCCAAATAGCTTCAATAGTTTTAAAGGGAAGGTGTACCCAGGCTCCACTTGAATTATTCATTTGGGCCATATCTGCATCCAATTTGGAAGGTAACGAGCCACAAAATGTTTGTAACGTGCCCTCAGTTGCTGAGGATTAAGGAAGAAGCAGGAGATCTGGCTGTACTTGACCCTTATAGATCCTTTCCAATTTGCATACATACTTAAACTATTCAATAATTCTGTCACAGATCATTATGAGTCTGAATTCAATGGGAAAAATTAACAGCAAAATTAGGTTAAGAAAGACGGAGCACATGTACAGTTCATTATGTACATTTGAACGACTACAGCAAAAATAATTAACAATCAACACATGCTCTCATCGGGGATATAACTTTTACTTCAAATTTGTGAATATCAAAAGAAATGTGTGAAAACTACTAATCATTGTGCAAAGTGCAGAGAACGACTTGCGTTTGTGAACTTGCTTTTCGATAATGGTAAAATATTTTTTATAAAAAACAGGAAATTAATAACAAGTTCATAAGCAAACACCATCTATATGTAAAACCCAAGAACTAAGTGCAGTTGGTCTGCAATGGTCACAAATCATTTTTATACATTTTTTATGCTGAATGCATGTACAATTTCATACCCTTTCAATTTCCAGCTAATAAGTTGAAGTTTTATTGGCATTTTATGAACCTGTAAGTGCCTGAGGGATCACATGAGATGGAATTGGTCACATGATGAGTCAGTCTTTAGAGCATGATCAGCCTGAATGCCTTAGAGAACAACAATAAGGTGGGATATGCATGAAGATAATTAATTTGCATATGGGTGGGCATGTGATCCCTCAGGCACTTACAGGTTCATAAAATCCCAATCAAACTGCGACTTTGGTAAGTCTTGTTTAATTTTGAAATTTTATTTCCCCTGTAAGTGCCTCGGGATCCCATGAGATTTCAGAGCTTATGCATCCAAGCACAACAATGAAGAAAAAGTAAAGTAAGATGTATATTTGTGATACTAGATAAAACTATAAAGAACAATATATAAGCATATAAGATTGAATCAAATTTTTTTTTTAAAGCTGGGACTTCCAAAGCACAGCACTGCTGAAATCTAAGCTTTCCGATACAGGTTTATGATAGACCTTGCGGAAAGAACAATCATTACTCCATCCTACAGTCTTAACAATTGTATGCAAAGACTGTTTCATTATAGTTACAGCAGTGCTTGATGCAGCTCTAGTGCTGTGGGCCCCAAAATGGATGTATCAATCCCTGCCTCCTTCATAACAGTCTTGATCTATCTAGCTATGGTACTTTTAGCAACAACTCTAAATGGAGGTTGTGTGGTCATCAATAATTTTTTCTCATTTCCACTATGGGAAGAAGTTCTACTGATGTATTCTTGTAAGGTTTCAACTATACATAGTGTTTTATCGTGATACACAGAAAAAGTCATTTGTGATAGATGTTGACTAGGCTTACTTTGCTTCAAAAGATCCCTAATTCTGACAACAACTCTATCAGAAAAAATAGTAATAATATCAATATTTATGACATCCCAAGTCTGGCATCTCTGGCCACTAAGTAAGGCCAACAGGATCAGTAGTTTCTGAGTCACTTGTTTCAAAGAAATGTTCCCCAAGGGAAACAGTTTTTCCAGATGCTGAAGCACAGTTCTCACATCAAAGGTTATGCCATATCTAGGCAAACATGGCGTACATAGAAAACTCCTCTCAAAAATCTTTTTATAAGCACATTATTACCTAGGTCAACATTACTACTCAATTTAACTAAACTAGATATAGCAGATCTGGCAGTGTTGATGGAGCTGTAACCTAAACCAGAGTCAAACATCTCTGTCAGGAAAGCCAGGACCAAATTTACAGGTGGATCAAGGGGATCAATATGTTTCCCAACTGAAAAGTGCAACCATTTCTGGAGATGTGTCCAATACTGTTTCCTTGTAGATTCTCTCCATGAGTCAGAGTATGACACTTGCAGCTTGTCCTGACATGCCCTTACGGAACAAGGCTTTCCTGATAAGCAAAACACAGCTAGCCGGGGTTTTCCACAGTTGATGTTCCTTGAGTGGATCCTGAGGCAAGGTCAACAGGAAGCGAATCTGTGGAAGAATGTACGATTGCTGAACAATTTGTCACAAAAGGCAGGGAAACCAGGGCTGTGTTGTCCACAATGGTGCTACAAAAACCACTTCTGCACAGCCGTCTACTATCTTCTGAAGAACATGTCCTACCAGACTGAAAGGTGGGAACATATATAAAATTAGGTCTGACCACGTCATAGAGAAAGCATCAATGGCCGATGCATGTGGGCCTGGTCTATATGACACATGCTTTGTGAATTTGATGATTCAATCTAGAGGCAAACATATCAATATCAGACTGTCCAAATATTGCATAAATTTTATTAATGATTGCTTTAACATCCACTCTGCATCATCACTGAAATTCCTAGACAGGTGATCTGCTTCTACATTATTCTTCCCAGGAAGATGGCAAGCTCTCAACCAAATGCGTCTTTCTATACACCAAAACCAAATATCACAGGCTATTTGATCCAGTAATCTCCTCCAACCTCCCATTTTGTTAATGTAGGCAACAGCTACAGTATTATCCATGAAGATCCTAATGTGTAAGTTATATTTTATCCACAGAGAGACTTTAATGTCAGGAAGCAGGCCTGCAATTCTAAAACAACGATGTGGCTGATTTTCTCAGTACTACTCCAGCAACCACCAGTTTTAACATCGTCGGTCTCATTTACCCGTTTCCATCCTAAAAGAGAACTGTCACTTCTGATAATAATGTCTGGGTTACCTCTGCAAATAGGCTTAAAACTGATTTTAACATTTTTGATCCACCATTTAATTGTATCTTTAGCATTGCTGGAAAGAGAAATTGATGCATCATAATTGACCTTGCACATTTTCAGTAACCTGTCTTTCTCCCTTTCCAAAGGTTTGTAGTAGAAAGGGGCATATTCTAAGCCTGGCTCACTAGCAACCACTGTGCCTATTAATTGTGCTAATTCACGAATACAGGGCTCGAAATTAGTGGTAGTCCGCTAGCCCGAGGCTAGTAGATTTCTGGTCGGACTAGTAACTTTTATAATGTCAATAGTCCGATGGGCTAGTAGGTTTCGGTTATCAACAGTCAGCGCTTGGGTTTTGCCATTCCCTAATAAAGATTTGACTTCAGCAGATGTTCTATAGAATCAAAGCTTTGACCATTGTAAACAGAGTCATAAAATATTAGCATGAAAAGATCAAGTCAATTTCTACCTTGAAAATGTGCGTTAGAAGCCATCCGAGTTTGTGTATTTCGCTTAACAGTGCCAATTATGGTCCCGTCATTAACAACAGGACTTGGCTAATTAGTCTGATAACTAATTAAATGAAAAATGACGTGCAATCACACTTTAGTCAATCGACAACAGTGACAAACTACAAATGGGTAAACCACACAAACGAACATGGCAAAAACTATTCAAAGAAATTAATTTGCATGTTTGTTTGTGTACGTCTTTTTTTTTGTTGTTATTTTTTGGGCTCGCTTGCCAAACCCTCAAACAGTCACAATCGGAAAACTGCATATTTTACATTTGCATCAAAATAATTATAAGAATTAGATCGATTTATAACGATTACTTTAATGACACATCCCTTCCATACAACTACTTTTTCTATGATGATAAGAACAGTCTTTATATTTTTTTCCCTTACAAGAATGAACAAATAATTGGATACACATGAAGATATCCAAGCAGAATGCCGTATATTTGTTGGGAATTAAAATCTGAGCATGGGCATCTAAGATTTGAAAATTTTCCGCCTTATTAATAATTTCAGCAATACATTGAGGTCCGATTAATTAGGAAAAATTACCAAACTTACGCGATTAAAGATGAGACCGTAATTGGAGCTGTTAAATACAACGCGATGAGTCAGATGGATTTGTTTAATGGGAACACACCTTCTCCAAGCTGAAACTAACATTATCTTCTGATGCTAATATTTTATAACAGTGTTTACAATAGCCACTGCTTTGATCCTGCAGAACATCCGCTGAAGTCAAGTCTTTATTAGGGAGAGGCCATTTAATTTTAGGGGAAGTTAGGGCAAAGGCACGTGTTTTGAAACATGTTTCTTGCTCTGACGTTCTGATGTTAAGGACACTGTGCCATTCCTTTTCTCACTTTAACTAATTCGCATCAGCTATACTGCAACATCTCATATTTCAACACAAGGCACAATTCCCTCCTTATAAAACAGGCAAAATGTGGCGTTTTATAGACAGTGTTAAGCCACCAGAAAAAAAGCAAAAGTTGAATGAAAATGACATGAAAGACAGGACTAATTCTTATGATAGGGAAAAGCATAATCAAACGTTTTGAAGACATGGACAAAAGAGAGCGAATGGATGAATTATGATGAGGAAAAGAACGTTATGCGGTCTAACTGGTGTATGGAATTCGCAAAAACAAACACAGAAAACATCCAGTTTTTTAGCCGGTTGTTCAAACTTTAAAATTGAATCGGTAAACGTACATGAAAGCTGTGGGCAACACAATGAGAGTTCAGAGAGAAAAGCAGCTATGCAGATACCACCAAAAGAATTTACCGCTGGTAAGATTTTGGAAAGTTTAAATCGGAATGTGTTTGATCAGCGCGTTAATTTGTATAAAATGCACATGCTATCATAAAGAACAAAAGACCCATAACTGATTTTGTATGAATGTGTCAGTTGGATGAGATGAAAGAAGTTGATGTCTGAGAGACTTACAGGAATGATAAACAGGTTCTTACATTTACTTACTACATGGTTGAAAGTATAATGCAGAAATTTTTCAAAGGTGTGTAGTGTGCGACAGTTGTACTGAAACTCCAATTCAGGAAGAGGAAATTGTATATATTAGAATTCGCAAAGGAGGAGAGATTAAATAATCGTTCCAGGCAGTTGATATTGTAGAGAAGGCAGAAGGGATCCTGAAGGTGATCACCACTGCAGTGCAAGGTTTTACGGAGATGGGTAAACAGACCAGAACAAATCCCATACAGACCATGAGTGTAGGTAGAGGATGAGAAAGGAACCTGGATCCCTTTCTGGAATTGGATCCACGTTATCTTGAGAAACAAGAAATGTGAATTGACTGATTGATGATTTGAAGCGAGATTTATACTTCTGTACTTCTGCATTCAGTGTTGTTAATCTCAATACAAGTGTTTGACATTGTTTAGTGGACAGGACTAGTAAAGATTTGGCAGGACTAGTAAATTTCTCAGTGTACTAGTCCTTCTGGCTACAAAGAAACTTGTGTTAAACTCGAGCACTGGAATAGTCAAATATTTCTGCTTCAACACTTTTTCACAAAACTCAATCAATGCCTGTGCCTTTCCCTCAGTCAATCTAACCGTCATATTTACTGAATGAGAAATCCCACAAAGCTGATAGTTTGTGTAGGTTGCAAAATGGATTTAGTTGGGTGTATTGTAAGTCCTAAATCATCCAAACATGCAGCAGTATGGTACACATTGTTTTGACACTCCAAGTACATGTATGTTGAACCTTGAAGACTATCATCCAAATAGACAAACTGAGATCACCCATCTTATGCAAGGAAGAAAAAACAGGCTTATTTTGGTGTATACTTGTGGTGCAGATGCCAGTCCATTTGGTAAGCAGGTGTACTGATAAAAATGTCCTTTCCAGTGAAAGCATAAATATTTGAAAAAAGAAATGTCAACTGGAAGAGTAATATGCATCTTTCAGGTCAATAGAAGCAAAATAAGAATCCATGGTCAGTGCTGTTTTTAATGTCTCCATTTTAAAATGGTGATATACCACATGTGCATTGAAAGCATGCAGGTTAAGAATAACCTGGATGCTCCCATCATGCTTTTCTCTAGACAAGTACTTTACAAAGGCAATGTTTATTCTCTAAAATACTCCCTTTTTTTAAGCAGTTTATCAATTTCAGTTGTAATTACAGTAGATTCTTTGGCAGAGAATTTTCTGTTTTGGAATACAAGTTTGGACTTTGCTGCTATCAAGTTCAAGTCTATAACCTTTCAGATTAGATAAAATCCATGCATCAGACATTATCTTCTGCCATTCTTTAGCACACCAACTAACTTTACCAGCAACAAAATTTTCTGGCATATTATATAAGGCTGGGAAAGAAACTGTGCTCTTATGAATAGGAAAACTGCTACTTAACAGTTTTTGTGGAAGATACAAGACTGCCTCTGTTCACAAATCTTGATGGGGGTTGTAAGGTCTCCTCTTTCTGAGGTACTGGTCCCCATTGGTATGGTTGCCATTGATAGGGCTGGAACCTGGCCCCCATCTTGAATAAAAAAGACTTGGGTCCTGCTTGAGCACCTTTATAATTTGAGTATCTTCCAGTATTTGAAGCCGAAAACTTTCCAGACACTTTGTTCCCCATCTACTGAGCATCTGCAATATTTTTAACTATTGTTGACAGATCATCTCCAAACAGGAGGACAGTTACCTTATTTTGGGGTGCAGAGAGAGATTGATAACTGTAATGGAGATCTGGCTTGATCAGTTCTTTCCTCTTATGAGACATGTAACAAAATCCAGAAGAAAGCATCCACAATACATCACCAGCATCTGCAAGCACTTTATTTACATTTGCAGATGTACCGTCTAACTTATTATGTAGTAATTCATCCATGAGCCTGAGAAGGGAAAACTAGCTTTAGCAACAGTTACATGGAACTTTTGGAGCTTGGCATCCATTTGTTTTGTAGCTTTGTTGATTTTCGCCCAAATTTTGGGATTTACTTTAGGCGCACTTAAATTTTGGCAATTTTGTGACCTTAAATGTTTTTCGCTCAAATCCTTAAATTTATCCTGTGCTATTTGGGCCCTGAATCCTGCATTCATAACTTTGGCCAAGCTCTCTTGAATGGGCAGCCAACAACATTCATGAACTTCATAAAAGTCAGAAAGATCTTTCAGGATGTCATTTCCTTCATTATCTGAGGGTAAATTTGGTGGTGTTACTAAGTTTTGAAGACCATGCTCGAAGTCATCGACATCTTCCTCACTTTCCACACTGGTGTTATATAGATCACTTCCCTCGTTATGCTGAACTGTTTCTATCCGTACACGTTTCCATGCCAGTTCATCAAATTCCCACATATTAGCCATGGGTTTTTTGCTAAGACTGTCAACTTGTGACTTCAACATTGTTACCGCAGCTGACAGATTTGTCAATAATTTAAGCTGACTGTCCCACATCACTTGATTGTGTGTCGCTTGAAGTTCAATAAGACTGTCAACTGGGCACTGCCATTGTTGTGCAGATGTCATGTTTTCTGTCACTGACTCTCTCGAGATTTCACAGTCACATGACGAACTCACTGTCGGTAATGGCGTAGTCCCCTTATCTGTAGATGCAGGATTTCTCCTTGATTTCGATGCCACTACAGGGCTATCATTTAGCATAGTTTTTACCCCTTGGGAATCATTGCGTTTTGTTGCAACCGTGATGGAGAAATCATTGGCCTTATCAGCTAAATGCTGCTTGGCTCTATTTTACAATATTCCTTGCAATAGTCCATTCCACATATTGACAGGATACCTTTGGCTTTGTCCCGATTCCTCCATTGTGCAAAGCTGTGCAAGAGATGACACTCAAAAACGATGAAACAATGAAGTACGGTACAGTTATGACTGTATAAGGCCTTTAAAACGGTAGAGGAAGTTTCTGCCCTGCACTAATTTCAAATCTGCTGGACCATTCACTGACTCGTCATGTGACCAATTCCATCTCATGGGATCGCGAGGATTACAGGGGAAATAAAATTACTGGTCAACGGATTGCGTCTAATAACACCACAAAGCCCAGCAAACATGCTGGCAGTTTTCGTTTTTTGGTATTTATTAAATTGTGAGAATCTTTTATCAACCACCACATTTTCTGCTGCTTCGTTGTGTATGCAGTTAAAGAAGAAACACATGTTGGCTATTGTTTGAGCAAGGATTGTATACAGAATTAACTGAAGACAATCACAGACGACTTGCTGGCTTTATGCATGGACCAGTAACACTGGTCAACAGTGAAATCATTACTGACTTGAAAAGGCCCTAATCTGTAGTATTTTGGTGTGCCGAACACGAATATAACCGTGAAAAATTTGTATTGGCTCTCGTTTTGAAGATATTCATATACCTCATTTTCTATGTTTCACTGTGTAAATTTCTCCAATAGGACTGCAGCAACATCTGGAATAATGATGTAACATTGCATAATACCATCATGCTCACATCATCCACAGTTGATTGCATCATTTTCTGATGCAATGCAATACTAATGCCATGCGGCTGCTGAAGTAAGTTGACGTCAGCAGTGTACTATACATGTGTAGGCCTATTATACTAATGCCAGGCGGCTGCTGAAGCTGACGTAAGCAGTGTACTATATAAAGCCCAATCAGATAGGTTCAGCATTTAAAATATTTTAGACGTTGTGCGAGACAGTTCAAGCTACTGTTACATAAAACTTATTATTTTATCCATTTATGTACAATAAAGAACAGTAATGCCTCGAAAGTGTGTTAATACCGCGGACAATTTTTGCTATATTTGTGGGGAAGTGACATTTGCCAACCAGAAGAAAAGTATCAATTCTCAAGTGAAGAAGGCATATCATCTTTACTTCGGATGCAAGGTTGGTGACCAAGACAAGCCTTGGGCTCCGCATATATGCTGTGCTACATGTACAACACAGCTTTCACAGTGGTTGAATTGCAAAAGGTCATCAATGCCGTTTGCAGTCCCAATGGTGTGGAGAGAGCCAAGCAACCACCTAAATGACTGTTACTTCTGCTTGGTTCCTCCTCTTTCCGGCGGAATAACGAAGCGAAAGAAGTCGAGAATAGTCTACCCAAACATTCCGTCTGCATTGAGACCAGTTCCACATGGTGAGGGACTTCCTATTCCAGAACCTCCAGCAGAATATTCTCTTGATTCATCTGACGAAGACAAAGGTGAGTCGACCTGTTCTTCTCCTGGTCCATCAGCATGCAGTGATCCAGATTTTCACTGTGGTGCATCATCAACCCCACACAGAATAACACAGGAAGAACTAAATGACCTGATTCGTAATTTGGACTTATCAAAGAACAAGGCAGAATTGCTAGGATCAAGACTCCAACAATGGAATCTTCTAGAAGAAGATGTCACAATTACTGCATATCGAAAGCGCCACCAGCAATTGGAGCCTTTCTTCAGAAAGGAAAGTAATCTGATATTCTGTTCCGATATTGAGGGCCTCATGAATGCTTTAAAAATCACTCATGACCCACAAGAATGGAGACTATTTGTGGACTCTTCGAAACTGAGTCTCAAGGCTGTGCTTTTGCACAATGGAAACATTCTTCCATCTATTCCAGTAGCGTATGCTGTCCACATGAAAGAGACATACGATAACTTAAGGCAGCTACTGAATTCCATTGAGTATAACAAGTACAGCTGGTACCTCTGTGGTGATTTGAAGGTAGTTGCCCTTTTAATGGGACTGCAGCAAGGATATACAAAATACATGTGTTTCTTATGCAAGTGGGATAGCCGAGTAAGGGAAATGCACTACATGAGGAAGGAATGGACTCACAGGCAGAATGTAGCCATTGGAGAGAAGAATATCCAACACCCAGCTCTGGTTGAGGCTCAGAAAATCTTGCTACCACTCCTTCACATCAAACTAGGTTTGATGAAGAACTTCGTGAAAGCCATTGACCGGACTTTGCCAGCATTCCGATACCTGCATGAAAAATTCCCTCGACTCAGCGAAGCAAAGATTAAAGAGGGAGTTTTTGTGGGTCCTCAGATTCGAGAGCTTTTCAAAGATGACCGGTTCAACAACTTGCTGGAAGGTGACGCGAAACAAGCATGGAATGCTTTTCGCCTAGTTTCTACAAACTTCCTCGGAAATGTTAGGGCAGAAAACTATAAGGAACTAGTAGAAGACATGTTGATGAAGTATAAGAAACTTGGCTGCAATATGTCTCTAAAGATTCACTTCCTTCATTCCCATTTGGATTTCTTTCCTAGCAACTGTGGTATTGTTAGTGATGAACACGGCGAACGTTTTCATCAAGATATCGCAACAATGGAACAAAGATACCAGGGAAAATGGTCCACTACAATGCTGGCTGACTACTGCTGGACACTCCTCAGAGATGCTCCCGAACAGCTGTACAAGAGACAGGCGAAGAAATCTAAGATGTAGTCAATGACTTGATTTTTTATAGGTAGGCTATTACAGTTGACCTTTTACTATTGAAATGCATTTCGTTATGTAAACATTAATTTCTTGCAGATTACAAAATAACTAGAGCCAATTTTGCAATTTGACTGTCATATTCGTGTTCAGCACATAAAAATTGATAAGAATTGACTAATTTTATTTCAGTAACATGACTTTTGTAAAAATTTGTTGTCCAGTGTAATACGTAATATTTTTGATAATGCTTATTTTGGCATAACACTTCACGAACCTGGTGAAATTGTTAAATTTCAGAAGCTACGCAACGATCGTATTATATTAAAATTCATATGCAAACTCTTCCCCAAAATGATAGAAGTTTTATACACTATTTCTTGTACTTAAAAAACATTTTCTCATGTGCGAATGAATATACAAAATTTCAGGAGCCATACCACAACCGCATTATATCCGAATTTGTGTTCTCACGGAGCATGTTATGGCGGGTCGCACTATATATATATATATATATATATATATATATATATATATATATATATATATATATTCATTCATATATCTTTCACAAGAAATATAACCTACTTACTATCTAGAAGTCTTAGTTCTGGTAAGATTTAGAAAACTTATAACTAAAGATGATATTTGCATCGTGTATTGTGTGAAGTTTGTATTGTCTCTATTGGAATTCCTCTTTGTATTTGTACATCACTATTTGTTTTATATGTTGTAGGTTTAATTGATAACTACTGTTATGTCACCAAATTAATCTATAGTGAATGACTAGTAAATGAATCATTGTTGTTTAAACACCCCAATGATAATTTGCAAGTGTAATATGCCAATTTACAATATGCAGTTTCAAACACTTACGAAGTCTGGGGTCAAACCAGCTTGTTGTCCTTTCAACATGGTTGATGAAGTATATCTCTCCCTCAGGTGTGGTGGCCTGTTCCCATCCTGGGGGTAGGGGACCTAGGTTCTGTAACGAGACATTTGTTAAATGGTGTGATGGAAGCCCAGAGCTCTGCGGGGATGGCGGCGGTGCCTGAGAACTCACTGTGGTTGATACAGGAAATTTACGAGGATCCTGCCATGTGGTCGTCTGGGTGAGATGACTGAAAACAATAATAATAATAATGAATTAAACACAGGTCTAAAAAATGGTGTCCGAAAAGTATGAGTTATTATGTTTTATAATAGTTTGAAAGATGTCTTGATACTGATGAGGACATTGGCGATCATCATTGGAAAAGTGAAACCTGTGTACTCCCTAACCTCTGGTGCAGATGATTAAAAAAGCCACAACAAACATTCCACACAACAAAGCATCTTGTACCAAAAGACCATTAACAGGATAGCACAAGACCAATATGATTAAAAGTAGATCTCCACTTTCCTAAATGAAGATCTTACAGTGACTGCTTAGGGGTCATGCTTGGTGACCTTTGAATTAGCCAATGGAAATGTAGCTTTCAGAAACCTGAAAGTGAATCCAATCATTCAGCACACATTGATGTTCTTTAACCATACTACTCAGTCTCCCAAATGCAAAGCTATAAGACTTCATCTGATTGGCTGATAAAATTAGCCATTATGCTAATAACATTGGTCACCAGCACATGACATCTATGGGGTTGCTATCAGTTCTTCACATAGGACAGTGGGGATCTGATTTTAATCAGATCGACACAAAAACAAAGTGTGGCATTCTTTTGTATGACGATTCTTCTCTCTCTCTCTCTCACACACACACAAACACACATACGAGATGGGTCATGAGCAAATGAATCAGGAAACAGTGGAATGATAAACAATAATGAGATTGATTGATAATGACAATGTACGTAACCAGTTCAAATACCTGTATTTGAAAACAAATTGCTTACAGGGTTATTTTTCATTTAATTAAAATCTTTGAATAGATGATATAAGAAAAAAAAACACAGAAAGGAAGAAATAATGCATAGGGAACAAATTTAACATGCTAGAGAAAAAAATAAAGAAAACATTTTTATTAAAAAAATCTTAAAAGAAAAAATTATGCTCCCATGGAGGCTCAAATTGCTGATTTAATGATAGCTGGAAGCAGTCGTGCAGTGTACCTCTGAACCACTTGGATGCCTGTAATCTGTGACAGGCAAATTATTATATATAGGTAGCTTTTTTGTGGTGTAGGGTTCTTTTGGGTAAGATCAGTTACTCCTAAAAAAAACATTGGTTATCCCTATCTTTGAACAAATATTTCATACACGTCTTTGCATTACAAGTAGAGAAAAATGTATAACACTGCAATGTAATCCCTTTACCCAATAAATACTTCTTCGATAACTAACCTAGTTTTATTTTTATTAATTTTATTGGCAGCTGGAGACTGAAATCTAGTCTTCAGCAGAAGATACTGTGAAGTTGTGTACTGAAGTCATTCATGAAATGGGAAAGATAACACTGTATTACTTTTATCATCAGTCCATTATCTTTTAAACCTAGTGAGTACAAATAATACATAACCTGCTAGTTGTTGATGTTAAGGGCCGACTTCCTTCATGCGCATGTTCTATATTTAAATTACCCTCACCCCAATATTCAGATAATCAAATGTCCCAAAACAGGATAAGAAAAGGGAAAATATACAAACCACAGGCGACATTTGAATGTCAATTTTCTTTTAAAAATGAAGAGAAAAAGGCATTTTGTGATCCTTTGTACTGGAACTATGTTGCCCATATGGTCAAAAACATAAGGGATTAGCAAATAACATGGTATGTCTATTATTTATTTCATGCAGGTGTGGAAGAATACATCTGAAATTTGTATATGTGTAAGATGGTCTTTTTTAAAGTGTCTTCTGTCAAAAATATAACGTGCTCTTAATTGCACTGGTAGTTTGTAATATTTTCTGCAGATGCAGAAAGTACAGTGAAATGTGCTGAACATTAAAAAAAAAAAAATCGATATCTATTTCATGTTTTCATTGTATCATATGTATTGTATGAATGTTACAGTGAACAGTCATTTTTTTCACCAATATTACCACAAAATTAAAAGAACCAGTGATAGAAAACCACTTTAATGAACTGAAAAAGTTCTGCAGCAGCAAAATCTCAATGGAGGTATGTTTCTCTATCCCACCAGTATCAAACACTAAGCAAAAAAATGTCTCAGTGAACTTGATACCAAGAAAGCTACAGGACTGAATCAGATTGGTCCACAACTCATTAAATCTTCTGCCTCTGCTATTGTAGATAGCATAACATTCATAATTAATTTAAGTATTGCAACCTCATCTGTCCCCAAAATATGGAAAACTGCAAAAGTAACTCCTATTCACAAATCTGGTTCTAAGGATGAGATGCTGATAACTACTGGCCAATCTCAATACTACCAAACTTATCAAAATTGATTGAAAAACATGTCCATGACTCATTCATGTCATAATTTAACCAAGAACATGCTGTTACACCCTAATCAATCAGGCTTTAGACAGAAACATTCATGTGAGACTTCCTTGATCTCCCTAACTGATAAATGGCTTCAAGCACTTGACCAAGGTAGAATAATAGAATCTGTAATTGTAGATTTCAGGAAAGCTTTTAACACGGTGGATCATGAAATCCTTTTGAGGAAACTGAAAATCTACCAATGTGCTCAAGTCAGAGAACACAAGATGTTTATATAAATAATGTTCTGTCTGAACATGGAACAATTAGATATGGAGTACCACAAGGCTCAATTCTAGGTACATTACTATTTTTTTTAAACTTATTAACGACCTACCACTTATACTAAGGGACTCACTATACACAGATCTCTATGCAGATGACACAACATTGTCAGATATCCAAAATACAAAGCATGAATTCGAAATTTCTTTACAGAATGCCCTAAACAAACTGGACAACTGGTGCACATGCAATGGCATGGTGGTAAATACTGGTGAAACTACAATATCACTTATCTCAACATGGCAAAAATGGACAAATCTTTATTGTGATGAACTATGTATGACATGGAAGGATAAAAGTTTGCAAATGGTCTGTCATGATAGACTACTTGGTGTTTTGGTAGATAATAACTTATCATGGACTGAACATATCAAACATATCAGTAAAAAAGTCAATTCAAGTTTATGGCTTCTCAGTAGGATAAGACATTTTCTCCCTGAAAGGCACAGAAAACTTTTTTTTACAACAGTTACATATAACCCTATTTAGACTATTGTAATACAGTATGGGGTAATTAAATGATAAAAACATTGCAAAGCTGACACATCTTCAAAAAAAGAGCATTTGGGCTAATATCATTCTAGAAACAAAGCTAGGAAAATTTAGCTGGTAAGTTAAAAATATTACCTTTTAAAGACTGAATCCATTTGAGAAAAGCCAAATTAATGTACAGGATATCCAATAATAGTGCTACTGAATATTTACAATCACTATTCCAGGATAGGCTACCTGGCAATACTCCCCACCTGAGATCCATGTCTACCAAACAGTATAAAATTCACAAACCAAATAAGGAATTATTTTTTAAAAAAAGTTTCCAGTACTCTGGAACCTTGCTCTGGAATAGTATTCCAGTTGAGATTAGAAATGCCCACTCTATTTCCTTCTTCCAAACCAAGGATATTCAGTGGCTTCAGAGATGCAGCTAAATAAATAAATTCCTTTGTACGAGGGCCTCAAGGTAGATTAGTTCTTAGCTAACTGTGTTACCCTCTTTATATAAAGTCATTATTATTACTATTATTATTATTTTGCTATATGTCAAAATCATCCGACTGGCATTGTGGCAGAAATCAACGAATGCTGATCCACTCAAATTTTATCGTTTTTCACATGGTCCACATGCAGGAAC